>JASDQU010103542.1:347186-374496 GCA_032191745.1 Picea mariana | reverse complement strand
AATTATACCCAACAAACACATTCATTCAACAAATATAATATATAGATATCAATCAAAGAAGTGCAAATCTTGTCATCACTAAAACTCAATACAACATACATATATAATTTAAAATAGATAAACATGAAAATTGAAATAAACAAATATACAATGTACAAATACAAATAAGCAAACAATGTACAATTGCAAATCAATACACAAATATAAGCAAACAAACATTGTCAAAAGCACTCATACATACATATACAATATCAAATAAGTAAATACAATGTACAACTTCACATAAGTAAACACATATTATACAATTTAACATCAACACAAACAAAAACATTATCAAAACCATTCACACACATACATATGCATACTCAAATAAACAAACAAATTCAAAGATGTGAACACATTACACAATTTCAAATCTATGTACAAACACAAACAAGAGTAAACAAACACACATTATACAATTTCAAATCAATACACAAACATAAACAAACAACCATTGGCAACACTAGTCATACATGTGAACACACATTATACAATTTCAAATCAATTTACAAACACAAACAAGAGTAAACAAACACATATTATACAATTTCAAATCAATACACAAACATAAACAAACAAACATTGTCAACAATACTCATACATGTAAACACACATTATACAATTTCAAATCAACCTACAAACACACGCAAATACACAATATACAAATACAAATAAATAAATACACATTATACAATTTCAAATCAATACACTAACATAAGAAAACAAACATTGTCAACACTACTCATATGTGTGAACACACAATTTCAAATCAATCTATAAACACGAACAAGAGTAAACAAGCACACAATATACAAATGCAAATAAACAAACACACATTATACAATTTCAAATCAATCTACAAACACAAACAAGAGTGGACAAATACACAACATACAAATACAAAAATAAGCAAAGACACATTATATAATTTCAAATCAATACACACACATAAGCAAACAAACATTGTCAACACTACTCATAAAGACATACAATTTCAAATAAACAAACATACAAAGTACAAATTCACATAAGCAAACACACAATATACAATTTAACATCAACAAACAACAAAACCATTATCAAAATCATTCACACACAATATATACCCATACACATAAACAAATACACAATATACAAATTCAAAGATGTGAACATATATTATACAATTTCAAACCAATTTACAAATACAAACACATAATATACAAATACAAATAAACAAGCACACAATATACAATTTCAAATCAATACACAAATACAAACATGCATTTAAATACTTAAGCAACACTATAAATTTATATAAGAAAACACATTTTATACAATTTCAAATCAAAATCATTCACACACAATATGTACCCATACAAAAACAAATATATACAAATTCAAAGATGTGAACATATATTATACAATTTCAAATCAATTTATAAACACAAATAAATGAAAACAAACACATAATATACAAATACAAATAAACAAACACACATTATAAACATGCATTTAAAAACTTAAGAAACACTATAAATTTATATAAGCAAACACATTTTATACAATTTCAAGTCAAAACCATTCACACACAATATGTACCCATACAGATAGACAAATACACAATATACAAATTCAAAGATGTGAACATATATTATACAATTTCAAATCAATTTACAAACACAAATAAAGGAAAACAAACACATAATATACAAATACAAATAAGCAAACACGCGTTATACAATTTCAAATCAATACACAAATATAAACATGCATTTAAATACTTAAGAAACACTATAAATTTATATAAGCAAACTCATTTTATACAATTTCAAATCAAAATCATTCACATACAATATGTACCCATACAAATAAACAAATACACAATATACAAATTCAAAGATGTGAACATATATTATACAATTTCAAATCGATTTACAAACACAAATAAAGGAAAACAAACACATAATATGTACCCATACACACAATATGTACCCATACACACAAACAAATACACAATATACAAATTCAAAGATGTGAACATATATTATACAATTTCAAATCGATTTACAAACACAAATAAAGGAAAACAAACACATAATATGTACCCATACACATAATATGTACCCATACAAACAATATGTACCCATACACACAAACAAATACACAATATACAAATTCAAAGATGTGAACATATGTTATACAATTTCAAATCAATTTACAAAACACAAATAAAGGAAAACAAACACAAATAAGAAAACACACATTATACAATTTCAAATCAATACACAAATATAAACATGCATTTAAATACTTAAGAAACACTATAAATTTATATAAGCAAACACATTTTATACAATTTCAAATCAAAATCATTCACACACAATATGTACCCATACACAAACAAATACACAATATACAAATTCAAAGATCTGAACATATATTATACAATTTCAAATCAATTTACAAACACAAATAAAGGAAAACAATCACATAATATACAAATACAAATAAACAAACACACATTATACAATTTCAAATCAATACACAAATATAAACATGCATTTAAATACTTAAGAAATACTATAAATTTATATAAGAAAACACATTTTATACAATTTGAAATCAAAATCATTCACACACAATATGTACCCATACACATAAACAAATACACAATATACAAATTCAAAGATGTGAATATATATTATACAATTTGAAATCAATTTACAAACACAAATAAATGAAAACAATCACATAATATACAAATACAAATAAGTAAACACACATTATACAATTTCAAATCAATGCAGAAATATAAACATGCATTCAAATGCTTAAGAAACAATATAAATTTATATAAGCAAACACATTTTATACAATTTCAAATCAATATATAAACAAACAAACATTGTCAAAACCATCTACACACATGTAATTTCAAACAATCAAACATACAATATACAAATTGAAATAAACAAATACACATTATACAATTTCCAATCAATATACAACATAAACACACATTATCAAAACCATTTGCACACATATAATAATTTCAAATAACTAAACACACAATATACAAATTCAAATTAATATACAAACATAAACATACACAATACATGAATTCAAACAAGAAAACACACATTATACAATTTCAAATCCATATACAAACATACACATAAATTGTCAAAACCACTTAAGACATGCAATTTCAAATAAACACACACATAATATCAAATTAATATGTACAAACATAAACAAACAATATTGTCAAAACCATTTCTATATATATAATTTTAAATAAACAAACATACATTGTATAATTTCAAATTTAATATATTACATATTACTTAATTTATTTTTATATAAAACACATAAATCACTTTATCTAACTAAAAATATATATAAATAATAAAAATAAAAATAAATAATAAAATTATAAATAATAAGAATATTTATAATAATTTAAATGAATGTACATCATAATTACTATTTTTATTACACATTTAATTTTAATAACCACTACCCTATCTTCATATACCATATTTGTCATAAAAGTATACTTAATAAATTATTGTATAGTTAAAAATGAACACTGCATGTTTTAATTGTCATAACCAATCTATTTTTATATCATACCTATCAAAAAAATCTATATAAGAATATTTGCTATAATCATAAAAATTTATATAAAAGTTTTTATAATAATCTAAATAACTACACATAAAGGTTATAAATAATCTAAATTATTAGACATAATCTAAAAAGTTAAATAAGAGTTTTTATAATAATCTAAATTTAAATAAAAGTTTTTATACTAATTTAAAATTTAAAAATGATCATAGTCATAATAATAGGTTAATAGAGGTTGTGTGAAAATGAAATATCTTTTTTGGAGATTCTTAGTGTATCTCTAATTCTGCATATTTAAAAATAAAAAATAAAGTTGCTTTTAGTTTTCATTTTTTTTTTTCCTACATTGTTTATGAGTGGAGAATTCCTTTTGCTCCATGACTTCGATTCTCTATTATAAACCTGTAGATTGCAGTTTTGACAATTTTACTTGACTTAGACCAATAATATTTACAAAGACAAATAACTTAACTACTTGACCCATAACCACTTAATTCACCTTATACCATGTCCACTTAATTCATTCACCTTATACCATGCATATACTTCAATTGATTGAAATGAGCTTTCAAGCGTCCTCTTCCCAGCGATCCAACCATCCACAACAAAGTCTGCTAAAACGAGATCTACCACTTTTGTACACATATTCACATTACAATGTGATGCTTTGCAGGGTGATTAAATGTTCAACAATTTGCAAATATGAATCTCATAATGATGTATATTTGTATCATATTTTGTATATTTGTAAGATAAGATTAGCAGAGCTTTAGTAGAGATATTTTGTATATTTTAAAATATTTGTAAGATAAGATTCACAAAGATATTTTGTATATTTTAACAGAATGTAAATAAGTTAAGGGTTTGGTTTCCATTAGGTTATTAGGTCAATCCCTACGGGCTTGGCTTAGGGTTCTCTTCAACTCTGGGATGTTGGAACAACATATATAAATGACTACTATCACATTAGAAGATAAGATGGTAGACTATATAAAAAAATCAGCACAAAAAATTTAAAAACATATAGAGATGCTACCAGATAGAATTTAAAGTTTTCAAAGTATAGATCATTGAGGTATGATACTTTTCAAAGTTTTCTAAAACCCACAGAGGGGACATTAGTCCAGAAATACATTACAGTTACAACACACTTAACGAGGTAACCAAAGGGGATTCTCTATCCTATGGAGAAGGTTCAACCAATGAGTGGCATGACCCACTAAGGTTGTGGGTCATATCCAGCATGAAGCCATGTCACAGAGGGGAGTCCAGTAGGGCTAAGCGACAATGATGATCCTTCATCATTTGATCAATCCTCATATCAACGGAGAATATTGCATCTCACATTTCTTGAAATGATGTAAGTTCATTTCAAAACCTCGAGAATACACGAATCGATTGGAGACTGAGGGTTGCTCGAGATTCCTTAAAGGGGTAGACAAACCTTAAAGTTATCAGAGCCGTCCAATTTCTCACAGATAAATGGATAGTAAGGGTTATCAGGATTCATATGATGCCTGCCTGAAATATCAACCGTCCTCTGATAAATGTGATTGACTACTCACGTTCCAGGTCAACAATATCAAGGTCTTGGGAGCATGTCATAAAACATTAACAGAGTCTCATTAGAATAGATCCATCTCTGTTTTTCAACACAAACCGCTCTGGTTTGGCAGAGTTAAAAAACCCACGTTTAATGAATTGATACGCACACGATTAAGAGGGTTTAAAAGCAGCAGCAGGCAGGTTAATCCAGTAAACACGGCTGGGATAATTGGATAAATAATAAACAAACAACTAGTGGGTTAATAAACAAGCAAGCAATAAATCAAAGCCAGAGCCAGATCTAGAACTTTTTTATTATACAGTTGGGTTAATAAACCAACAATAAGCAAGACAGAGGTGGGTGGGTTAAACTAAAGAAGCAACATGTGGGCTAATCCAATATACAAGGGAGTTAAACTACTTAAAGATAAAGAAGATGCGGGTTAATCATGGCTAAACTAATGAAAAAGAGATAGCTAGAGCCATCCATACATAGAGTTGGAGTTTCGTTTCTTTAACCGATCTCCAGGAGCCAAAAATTGTTAAGCACCTCAGTTGCCCTTCCCTCCAAGATGTTTGCTTCAGCGTATGATCCAGTTGCCTGCAATCCAATCCGGTCTCCTCCTCTATCACACAGACATGACCGTCCCAGACTTAGACCACACACAGACATGACTGACCCAGACTCAGACCAAACACCTCAGACCAAACACCATGACTGACCCAGACTGAGACCACACACAGACCTCAGACACCAGCCCAGACCATGGATAGAGGAGGAAAATTTTGAAACAAGTTAAGATTTGATCTATTTATATAGCTCTCTTCTCCACACACCTTCAACGGATAGTTGGTTTCCCACCTTTGCCTCCTCTCTCGAACCTTCCATCCGAGACAGATTCCCTTAATCTCTTCCCCTAACTATTCGAGCTTTTTTCAACTAACTCTTCGAGCGTTTTTCATTTTTCGAATGATGCTTTTGTTATCTGTTTCAATTCATGTTTTTTCGTCAATTTCCATGCAGTAGATTCATGCTTTTTCCTATTTTCCTATTTTCATGCTTTTTATTTTGTGGTTTCCATGCCATCAAAACCACAAAATAGAGCAGAAAAAGAGGAAGCCAATTGTTAAATTCAAGCTCTAGATTTAGCATATTTGAAATAACAAAACCCAATTGTTGAATTCAAGCTGTTATGAATATGTTGTTGGCAGAGCCCCAAAGAGCCTGTGATCCGAGCCTTGAAGGACTGCAGCAGAAAGGTAGAGTTAAGCAATTGGTGAAGGTTTTTGAGAACGCGTGGCTGCTCCCGGAGACCCAGGAGATTGAAATCAAAGGTGCACACAAGGCATTTAGTAAGAAAGATAATACTGAGGGTGGCAAGTTAGGACAGGAGAATATGAAGTCTAATGGCTGTATTCAGAGATGGGCTATTTCTGGAATGGATCAACCATTGGGTGAGAGACAACTCAACAATTTGTCTGACAAAAATTGTGGTAGTTTTGATCGCCATTGCAATATGGTCAAGCATGAGAATGGTGGTTCAAGTGTTCTCGGTTCAAAAATTGTGGTGACACCCAGAGCCTCCAGTTTGCCAGGTAAGAAAGACTGCAATTTCTGAAAGCTTTGTTGTTTTTTAATGTCTCCAGTAGACTTGGGGGCTTGTTTGGTTTTGAAAGCAGAGGATCATTTCTATTGCTTTCCATAGAAAAGGTGGTGGGAGGGACTGCTACATGGAGAAGGAAGAAGCATGACCGAAAATAATGATATATTCTGTATGAGTAGAGATTTTTAAAATTATGTAGATTGTTAATATGGATTCTTACATACGCTTTGCTATATTAATTCATGAAGATTTTTGTTGGACGTTCTTTAGTTTTTCCCATAGATTGTTGAAATGATAGGCCGACGTTTCACAAAAAGTTGGTGATTTCACTAATAAAATATATGATAAAATGTCCATTTGATTTCAAAAAGTTTAGAGAGCTTTCCTTCCTTGCAGTGGATGCATAATAAGGACATTGGCCAATAGGTAGACTCCTTCGGTTAAAGCTGTAACTGTGGGATATCTTCTTTCAAAATCACCCAAAACTTGCACATGATTTCAAAAGCAAAGACGACAGCCAAATTCTAAAGCAACCAATAGTCAAAAAATACTGAATAAGAGTCACCTGCTTTCTGTAGGGTCAACCACGTTACAACCAAATTGATTTGGATCTTTTCGTTCGGATGGACTTCGCTTATTTCTTTTAGTCTGAGCTTTCTCAAAGTTTTAAAGATCATCCACATTGATGGTTTGATCAAAGTTTTAAAGATCATCCGCCTTGATGCTACTCTGTCTGAGAGAATCCTAAGTACTGATTTCTACCTTGTTGACAAGAGATGCCTTCTGTACTGCAACTACTAGCAATCCTAATTAAAGGATAGTTAAGATTCTTGTTCATTAACTTTTAGAGAGAAACCCAAGTAGTCATTTTGTCATTTTAAGAATCATTTTGTGTTTTTTTTTATCAGGCAATTTTTGTTTTGTATTTGTATTTTGTGTTTCTTTAGGCAAATCCGGATGATCAGTTTAAGTCCTTTTGACATCTAGTACTGAATCATTATTTTTCTTTTGCCCATGCAATTCTCAAAGCCGAAGAGGAAGTGAAAAAGTATGGTTGAATCCACTCCATTTCTCTTTTACTAGACATATTTCTTTATCTGCCTTTGTTTGTTTTCTGGTTTCTGAGAGTTTTTGGATGCTTGTGCTAAATAAATTGTTTTTGGAAGGAACTGAGTTTCTTATATCATTTCGACTGGTTTAAAAAATTTCTATGAATTTTGATTGATATGCATTGTCCAGTTTCACCTGTCTCGGAGTTTTGATTCGACAGATAGAGGATCACCAATATGGAAGAACTGGGTAGAACAACAAAAAAACTGGGTAAAAAATTAATTCTACTATTTATTTCTCCTTACACTTTAATCCCATCCACATAATGCATTCACAGAATGTTAAGCTATATATATAATTTATTTTTTACACAATATCTTCTTGTCAAATTTTTGCATTTGATAGTTGTTTTGCTTCCATTTCATTGTTCAATTAAAGCATTAATGGTGATTTATAAATACATGGTAGTTGTAATTGTTGTTGGGAACAACAACAGTGAAGGAGGAGGAAGCATTAATGGTGGTTGCACGACAAGAACACTCATTTTCCATCTCAGTTTCTATTCCAGAGTGGATATGGGAGGAGGATGTATATACGGGAAGCTTTGGAAGGTCAACTAGAAATCGGTGACGGGAAGCCCTGGATGGTCCATGCTATTGATTCGGGGTAGATGAGTTAGGAATTTCAGAATCTACAAATTAACAAGCGTTTAGTCCTATTCATTCGTTTGTGGGGCGTAGAATCTCACAAACATCACCAGCATCCCAATAAAATGAGAGTTTTTGTTTCAAATTAAAAAGGATGCCCAGTCAAATTAAAATAGCTAATGGGATAATATAGCAATTTTCATGATAAAGTGTGAGGTCATGGAATGAAAATAAAAAAACAATTTAGTCATTATGGTAAAACAATTGCCTATTTTACATTGATATATTTATAATTATGACATTTTTGGATATATAGGTGTAATGAAGAACTCATAGTCTATTAGAGTAATAATAGTGGAGGTTATTTGGGGTCATTACAGTAATAATATTGGAGGTTATTCAATGTAAGATGGATTAAGTCCACTATATTTGTTTTTTATTAAATAAGATCCACTATGATAATTTATATTTTTTGCTCAATGACAAAGGCTCATCAAAATGTGATGGATATCCATGGTGTAAACTTTTTGAAAGAAACACTGAAGTGAGATACTATAGATAAAACTATAATATTTTGTATGTTCATCTCATTGCAACAAATATCCATCATATACAACATATTTCACAAATATCCTACAACATGCAAAGTTTCTACATGAAACTTTAAATTATGTCATAGTTTTATATCTCTTATTTTTCATTTCAAAGTTCTTAGTAGATAGTCTATCGATGCAGATAAGTAGTTCTTTATGGGTGCCAACAAGGCGAGCTAGTTTGGACCATGATGCCAAACAAAAAGGCATGTCAAACTAGCTAGCTAAGCACTTCGACATGCATAAAATGTCAAACTGAAAAGCATGTGCTCATCCACCTCAATCTTTTTAAGACTTTCTACTAAGTTAAGTCACTAATAGGTTGAATCATAATATGTTTTTGTGTTCATTTTACATAAATGAATATCCATTATGCAAATTTCAACCTTGAAGTGACAAATAAGACCATGATATTTTTTTGGGAAAGACAAAAGGGTCATCCAAGAGTAATGGACATCCACCATGTAGACTTTTTGATAGAAACATTGAAGTGATATATGGGATTAGTGAAATTATAATATTTTGTGTGTTCATCTCACAACAACAAATATTCATTATATAAAACTTACTTCACAGATAACAGATATCCACCATGCAAAGTTTCTACACAAAGCTTTGAAATCATGTCATAGTTAAATACATATCTTCTTTGTCATTTCAAAGTCCTAGGTTGATAGTCTATCAACAAGGATAAATATAGTCCTTGACAACTGCCAACAAGGCACAATAGCTAGGTCCACAACATTGTGGTGCATGGCTAGCTTTACATCACAGACTCTCCTCTAGATTCTCGATGCTAATTTGGCCTAGAAGGCTGACATGACAACCTCAACATATGTCCTTCAACAACTCCATGCATCCTCATACCACCTAGAATAGACCTCTAATGTGGCAACTTCAACTTTCGGTGGATTTCGACATCCTCATTCCTCACCGAAGTAAGACGACTTCTAAATGTGTCACCCAACTAAGTGATAAATAAGATAATATCACATTGAGCTAGTACCATAGGAGTTATGGCGATGCACCATGGGAAGTTTTTAACAGTAGGGGTTGTACACAAAGCACTAGAGAGATTTTCTATCATAGAATTTGTGTCAATATGTTCTACTTGTCTTCATGGGCTCACATAATAGGGGTTTGCTTCGACATTTATTATTCCTTTCAAAGAAAAAAACTACCAAGTAAAGAGTTTTTCGACATCGTGGATCGAGCTACTGAATCAAGTTGAAGAACATTTATTGAGGAGAAATAAGGATCATTAATAATCTTGAATACCACCTTGGCTCTAGATAGCAAGTGAATTAATGTAGCAATGTAGTCTTGTAGATCATTGGGAATGTCCAATGGGAATGTCAAATGTTGTGTATGTTGAAAGAGCCTACCTATATTTTTGTCTTCTGTATACTCCTTTTCCCAGAGTTTCTTGATGTGGATTCAATTCAAATTTATTCCTCCTAGACCCAATCAAATCAACTAGACTAAATCATAGATGGACCATTTTAAGGCCGACCATGTATTGAAACAAGATTGATGATTAGATATATGACTATCGAGGTTCAAGTTTGTTGCTACTATACAATGTAAGGTTAGTTAATTTGTAAGAATTAGTAGTATATGTAGCAAAATAGTTGATAGTTTGTCGCTTAGCCATGCATGACCATACATAGGATGGACTCACATTTTAAATTTTTTGAGAGGTAGAGGAAGGAAGCTAAGAAGTAAAGGATCCAATTTCAACTATCCTAACGAATGTAACACATGGATTGGTGATGGTGAGTTGGATAGAGGTTGCAAGATGTTGCAAGATAGAAAATATCATAACCAAAATCAAAATCGATGGGTGGATTCATAGTATAGTACTAATGTTACAACAACCACTTGATCTAACAACCAAAACAATCCCTGGATGACACCAAGGGAACTCCTCGATGATACATTTAATTTCACATACTTGAAATGGGAGTTGTTCTAGTGCAGGTATGTTTAGGTTGAAACTACTCTTATTCCATTATTCAAAAATAAGAACAGAGCTATTTAGACTATGAAATGGAGCTTGGTACTCTGTCAATGAAAAATTGAACATTGTGAATGATGTCATCATAAATCCAAAGAATCCAAGGAATGCATAACCCCTAATATTCTTGCAATATTTCAACTAAGTACACTCGTTTGCAAATATTTTTTTATGTAATGCATGTCATGGCAATCACACTAGTGTTAGGTTCAATTTCTTCAAGGTTGGATTGATTTCACCTTCTCTCTCACTTGAACTCTTTAGATCTGGTTGAAGAGTTATTAATTCACCCCATGTTTCCTTATAATTAATTTGCAAAAGACTAAGTTCTCAACTTCTAGTAGCCTTTTAGCAAAGTTGACAACTTTTTCCTTTGTTAAGTTTAAGTACTCCTCTAGCTCATATTCCTTCTCTCTTGATGTAACTTTTATCACTTCAAGCTCTCCCACTCTTCCAAATCTGCCCTCCATCGATATATATGTCGGCTAGGTTTGATTTTTAAATAAAAACCCTAAAAATATTTCAAATCTTATTCGGAAAAACCCATAATTGCATTCAAATGGTGTTTTTTTAATTGAAAACCCAGAATTCTGTGTTTTTTTTTCATAATTCATGTCATGATTGTTTGAACCCTAATCCTTTAGGGTTATAGTATTATTCACTTGATAATGAATATGAAAATTCAAGTGAATAGGAACTGTCTTCCAGAGTCGAAGAGACCTCTTGGAAGATGAACCCAAAGGTTATAGCTCATGTATTTATATGTGTATCATATTAATAAAATGTATTCCACATTGGAATCAGAGCGACTATATTTCTTAGGGCCTAAATTAAGCTATGGTAGTTGTCCATAACATCCTAGTTTAACTCCACTCATCTTCCTCATGAAGAAATGCCTTTGTCTCATTTATTCACTTGGGCATTTTCATTCTCTGGCAAAAACGTTTCTCTACCTTCTGTCTTTCTATAATTCAATCTATCCCACGCACACACTTTGGTGTTATATATTTTTCCTACAGTTCTATTTATTCCCAGATATCAATGGAGTAGCAACAAAGATCTAGAATAGTCGCGGCCTTTTATTAATGATGTAATGAATGGCCAGGTGAAAAATCAGAAAGAATAGGCCAAGCATGATGCTTTTCCATCTCCACTTGTGCACTTGTTATAATATTGAGAAGACGGTAGAAACTATGTCTTTCTTAGTAGTAAAATTATTAAGTCTGAGGATGCCAGTAACCGAGTTGTGAAACTCCTGGCCAAACTTCTTCATTTGGAGTTCCAAGTAAGTTAAAGATCACAATAAGCATTGGAAAGAAGTATGAAGAGAGACCATTATCAATACGAAGAGAGATGAACATTATCAATATGAAGGGAGATCGAAATCCATCCTTCTTAGCTCTCACTCCTCAAGGATCCCACAATTTGTAGCAACATGAACAATAACATTGTTTCTACGAACATTAAATCTGCATGGTTCATTAGATTTCCTCGGATTCTCTCCAACATAATCATAGATTTTAAGAGATTGAATTTCATAAGAATTCACTTGGGATTCTTCCATGAGTCTGTTCTCCCAAGGCTTTGCAATTATCCAACATTCTAACTAGCTCCAACGCTAGCTATTTTTGTTTGGCTCAATTTTGGCATAATCATGTTCTTTTTTTTTTCGAATTGCTCCTCCATTGTTGATGGGAGAGAGAATAGGAAATGCTTCTCTCACATTTGATTACATTCTCTTGTCTCATTTACATTTTTGCATTAAATTATTTGAGGGTCCCTTGAATATAACACCACCTCTCCTCAAATTCTCGCATTTTGTTTTAGTGAATTCGATGTTCATCAATGATTTTCTACATAACTAAGCTTATTGAAAACTTAAAATGATGATTTGTAAGAGACGAACCAATACGTGTGAGATGAACCATTGAATGGAAGACGAACCAATGCGTGGGTAGATTGTAAATGATGGGATTAAATTGATTCTAGTGAGCCGAATTAGCTTGTTATAGGCTTCCTCATTTCTCTTGCTTCATATTCTATTTCAATAAGAAAGTGATATGCCAACTATTCTCCCTCTCTAGTTCAATTTTCATCCAATCATGAAGAAACACCTACATGCTTAAAATATTTACTTGTATTCTTTGTGGACATCAATATATGATCYRGTGRGTGATGTTTATGTATCTCTATCATTATTTTAATTAGGTCATATTCTRAGGCTCTCRGAAAGAGGGGTAATCCTAAGAATAGCTCYRCAATAATACAACCAAAGGAACACATATCAATGGCAGTCGTATATGGATACCCAAGAAGAACTTCAGAAACRACTYTGTATATAAGAGTAAATTGTTCGGTTCTCCATACAGGTTGACCCAAAATCATTCATTTTGATTTCTACTGATTGCAACCTTTTCATTAGAAGTATATTTTAAGATTTTAGATCACAATGTATAACTCTTGCATCTCACAAGATGGGTAAAGCATCTAAGATATGCTTTGGAAATAGCCTTAATAGTTTCAAAGATATTCCCCTATATTGGTGTTAAATGAGGGTTTTGGGCTTTGACAAATGAGCTAATTTTAGTTTTAAATGGTGATTTTGAGAATGAGCCGAGTGAAACAAGCTTCCCTAGTTGAGAAGAAGTATTCATCATGCATGGAGATTGCAACTATCCATCTTTGGAGGCATCTGGTGATCTATGGCCAAAATGCTCTTCTGTAGTCTACATGTGAGAGGGGGTGGTGTATTTATCAAACTCGAACCTAGTTCCTATAATATCCCAAGACCAAGCCCCAATTGTAATTGTAAATGTAACATGTTTCATAGGTTGGTGAGCCAAGCGATTATAATCTAGGAGGCGTATGTGATGATTAGGACGGAGATCCTAGATGCTAAAGGCCAATGAGCCTATTTTTGTATATGTAAATACTCATATCATTAATATAAATACATCACTGCATGTAGACCGACCACGATAAAAGAGAATGGGGGACTAAGTTCCACTAGGTAGGGAAAGGGAATTGGCTAAGAGGCTAGGAAAAAGGGGCTAAGCTTGAAGGATTAACTCTAAGGGAATATTGTGTATATTTCCTAAAAGACTAAGGTTGGGCATAACCTATGTTATCCTAAGTTCCTGTGAGAAGGGAACGAATTATATGTGGAGATCATGCAACTTCATGAAGACATGTGTCAATCTTGGAGCATGCAGTTTTATGTGGGAAAGTTTGTTCATTCGGGGGGGTATTTGCCATTCTTGCCAGGATTCCCATGCCCGCACGCACTCACACAATGAGCGATGACCTTCACTATTGACCTACGAAACCGGCATGCATTCAGAGTCATATCTCGTGTTTTCTTATCATCAAATGAAACTTGTGATCCTCTTGGGTGGCAAAGCACACCTGTGCCTACATAAGCTTGTGTTGTACCTTCTTGTTATGAGCAATGCCTATTTCCAAACCCGAAGGCCGGGGTTGCTACTTTTACCTGTGCGTTAGCTGAATGTTGTTGTTTTTTTCACCTGAGCCTGTTGTTGGTTATCTGGGAGCAGGAGCGAAGATGCGGGTTGTTAGGCAAGTGGAATGAAGAGGCGGGTTGTCAGGCCTGTGATCAATTCTCTCCAAGTGAGAGAGTTTGTCAGAAAAGAAGAAGCGAGTTGGTAGGCCTATGAGAAACTCTCTCCAGGTGAGATAGGTTGTTGGGAAGTGGTTTCTCTTGGAGGGAGCCCAAAAACAACTATAATGCTCTAAGAAATCATGTCTGACCTGTTGCTGAAGCCCTAGAAGGGAAGTGGGGCAGCTGAGGGACTGTTGAGCAGAGAAGGGTCACACTTCCTGGGGTGGGACATGCATGTGGGGAATGAGAAGATGTAGGTTGTGTGCATAAGTTGGATCCTGGGAGGGAATCCTTCCTGATTGATTGTGTAGTAGCACATTGTCTCAGCCTAGCCTAGGAATCCCTTTACCCGGGTGGAGTTTAGTCCCAACTTGGGGGTGACCCACTGTTAAGAGTGATGAGCAGCTTGGTCTATGGATGGGAGGTTCATGGAAGGTTTGCACACATTTGGTGGTCACCTATAAAAAGATAAGTACCATTTATGTGTTCATTTGCATGATATGTATTTGGACATGTGTTCTATTTATGAGCAATTGCTTGTATATGTTGTATGTATATAATTTACTATCATTTCCGCATTAATATGTGTATTAGTAGAATATGTTTTATGTTTTATGTTTTATATATATACGGATGGTAATTTTTTTTATGGAGTTGGCATGACCGGCCTGTAAGGTCGGGTATGTTACAATGTATGAAGTTACACAAGAGTTTATGTGTGGCGTAGCTCGACCGGTCCATGGTTGGGTATGTTACAAATTGGTATCAAAGATTAGAAAGAGTGGTTCTACGAAGTAGCACACCTTGGCCTGGGTGGCCAGGGGTGTTACAAAATGGTATCAAATATACATGTCAGTCAGAATTGAATTTTTGACGACCTTGTTGGACCAATAACAGCCTGACACGTGGAGGCCACGCGTTACCATCTTATATGATGAGAGTTGTACCACATGGACCCCAGAAAGGTTAAGAGGTTCAGGAATTTGATGTTTGGGTGTTATAAAGTTCTATGTTGAGGAAATATCTGAAGTCTAGGAGCCCCGAAGTCCCGAAGCTCCGGGAAACAATTGTTCGGTAGTTCGACATTTGGGATGTTAACAAGTTTGTGGATGTAAAAAATTTTGAATCCTGAAGTGCCAAAGTTCTGAAGCACCCAATGTGATGTGGCACAATGACATTACCTAGGGTGACGTGGACCTACTCTAAGCCTACCACGTGTCACTTTATTTTGTACCTTTGACAAGCCTTTAGTAGAAATTGGGACCTGACATGTGTTGCTCATCGGTGGGGCCATGTGTTACCACCATAATGGAATGACAACAGAGCTAAGGAAACCATTGAGTTCAAAAATTTGACGTTTGGAGGAAATGTTAGAAGAAGTTGTGAAAATCTATTGAAGTCCGAAGTTCTGAATTCAAGAAGCACCAGAGTGATGTGGCATGCTGACGTCACCTAGGGTGATGTGGACACACTTGATGTTTACCACGTTTCACCGTGCTCCATTTTTTTCAAAGACCGATCGTGCGAGTTAGTATATGACACGTGTCACCTGTCAGATAGGGCCACGTGTCGATTCCTTATTTATTTCCACGTAGCACCCCTTGGTGCCAAGTTACAGATGAATACTCCAGGAGTTCTCCAATTCGACATTCGGAAGGAATGGAGTGTGATGAAGGTGAAATCCCTGAAGCTCCGAAGAGTGGAGTAAATCCTCATCGTTGATCGGGAGAGGACATGTGGAAGTAGATCCCATAGTCCGGAGACTTGGAATTCCATAGGATTCAAGGCATAAGCAGTTGGGGTTGAGGACTTCCGAAGGCCGGAGTCCATCTTAGCCATTGATTACAATGGACACATGGCACCATATCCCAAGGTTCGAAGAATTGGTACTTCGGAGGAATTTAGTTGCAAGTTGCTTTGAGTCGAGAACTCCCAAAGGCCAAAGTTAATCTCGACCGTTGATCAGGAGATGATACGTGGAGGAGGAGAATATATCTGGTAAGTTGACACTCTGAGAGATCTGTGGAGAGGTTCTTTGGAAATCCCCATAGCCCGGAGCTGCAGAGAAAACCCTAGCCATTGATCAGGAGAGGATACGTGGCAGAAAATCCTGCAGTCCAGAGACTTGGCACTCCAAAAGTATTGAGATTGTGGATAGTTTGAAACTTTCGAAGCCTGGAGTCCTAGAGTTGATCGTGGTCGTTGGTTAACGAGAAGACACGGTTCGTTGATTTGTTGTTTGTGAAATCACCAATTCAGAAATTAGGGAGGTAGCGCAAGATGGAGCCTCAGAACTCTTGAAGCCTGGAGTCTTAGAGCCCCTGTTGACCGTATATCTAAACAGAGAATGAGGATCGTCAATCAGTGCATCCTCTGAGTATCTGAAGTGTGAAGATCTGGAGAGCCAGTCCGGGAGTTCACTAGTTTAGCGTTCGAGAGAAGTCAATGTGGAAGTTGAGAGAACCTTTGAAGTTCTAGAGCCCCGAAGTTCCCTAGGCTCTAGATAAGTGCCTATATTCTCACGCTTGGTTACATCCTTCGGTCAAATGCGGTTGGGGGCTGAAGAAAAAGGGGCCAGTGCCCATAAATTGTGTTAAAGAAACAAAAAAGAGGGACAACAAGAAAAATAGAGGATTGTTGATGCATTCCAAAAGTATTGAAGATATTTCCATAATAGCATGGAGATGTCAAAGCCAAGAAGGACTTCAAAAAGAAATGAATCTCTGTAGAGAATCAATAAGGAACCATGAAGAAGAAAATGGTTCTACACATGGTTTTGAATGCAAAAAGAGATGGTGCCTAACAAAAATCCATCTTAAGTGGCATAGAGCCATGAGTGACATTCCCATAGGTTGGAAGTATCACTCGAAATTATGATGGTAAAGTAAAAGCATAAATAATTACTTCAATTAATTCTATGTAGCTAGCGAAGGAGGCATATGTGCATCCTTACAATATGCTAGAGTTTGGCTATGCAAGTCAAGTTTGAGGCTAGTTGGAAAACAAAAGAGAAGACTGCAAGAAAACTAAAATACTAAAGTATTCAGTTAGGAAAGGGCTGAAGAAGTTTAGTCCAAAAAGTAAATGGATGTTGAAGATCCAAAGTATATAAGACAACATGATTGGAATTATAATTCATCCAAGTAGGAGTTGGGATAGATAGATCTAGAAAATAAATAAAAGTTGAAGGTTAATATCAACATTAGTATTTGGATGGAAATGCAAAGGCAACCGAGAGTGATTTGGATAGAAAGTGCTCAGGATAGAAATAATCATGCACAATGATTATAGTGAGAGCACAAGAAGATTCAGGAATTTGGGAGAAATTGAAGACTTCCAGGATCAACAAGGAAAAGTGTTATAGGGAGGTAGAAGTTGTTGCAATTACTGTAGTAGCAAGTATGTTATGTCTGGTTAGACAATCATAAAGAGAGAATTCTTGCATGTTTGCAAGTGTTGCTGATGATGTTGCTGCAAATGGAAGGAAGCAACATAAAGCTGGAATGTTGATTATAAGACTGATAAAAGAGGCATGAAAACTTCTATTGTCATCAACTAATCAGGTAACATCAAATTCGTTTAATGATAGCTATGCAGGTAAGTATTTCTCTTTTGAAATTATGTTGCATAATTGCTAAAGGGAAATTCAGGTAAGAATTTTCCCGGATTGAATTTTTATAATACATGGTATGGTATTGTTTAAGTACATTAACATGAATGAGATACCACTAGGTGTGGTAAAGGCTAGAGGCATGTTATATTTATCAAATCTTTTTATATTTTGAATGCACACACTGGCATAGTATCATGTCATATTAATTTGGTTATGAGGTAATAACCAAAGAAATAAAAGATAAGAACTTGTTATAGGAATGATGCCAAGAAAACTAGTCATGCATGAGACCAGGACATGGTTGGATATGGCAAGGTATGGATATGGAAAGGCTATATACCACACAAATACCAAAATCTTCCTATGTTTACATAATGCTTGGACTATAACCTTTTTGATAACACTAATGAACACCATAGAATTGTTTTATTGGTGTAGTGTTCGTGTCAAAAAGGAAGGCATCCAAATAATTGAGAAGACGATGGGAAGTGTGTGGAGAATGTGTCAAGACATTGGCCATATTTCCAATTATGGATGGTGAGATACATGACTTAGATAAAGATCATTCTAAAAATCAATACAAATTTGGTGCATTGAATAGATATGCATTGAGAGTTGCACTCATGCCTAGTAAGTGGCAGAGTTGCAACCATACATGATAGAGTTGTATACTTAAATGCTTTTGCTGAATGTGTTTTGTGAGTGCATGCATATATATTATTGCATGGAAATAGATATACTAATGGCTGAAATGTTGCTAACTCATGGAGTTGTGAACATTTCAAGAGTTGTTAGGACATTGCAACAGGAAAGTTGCAAGTCAAGTAGTCACATGAGCATTGACTATAGGAAAAGTTTTTTTTTTTCAGAAAAAAAAGTAATGAACTTACTAATAGTATTTATGAACATGTGTATGCATAGAATGATAATTAATTCTATCTAATAAATTGTTTTGTAGTTGTGATTGAATTGTTAGTTATAGACAATTCTAAGAACACTTCATAATGTTTTTGTACATATTTCAATGAGAGTATGATGTATAGGAAATACTGACGATTTGTTGGTTGAATGCAAGATAGAAGCATTGCAGAAAAAAATGGTATTCACCATGGTGCTTGCTGAAAGATAGAAGGAAGACTGCATCCTATTATTGCAACAACAATGAAAATTTATGAAATAGAATTTCATATTTTGGGGAAAAGTTGAATTACTTATGAAATAAGTTTGAGTTCCAAATGAATTCTTTTATGTTCTCTCATGATAACTGCATGTGTGTGATGCAGATGAGATAATATTGATTAAAGTTGGAATGTTGGGAAAGAACAACTATTTTTGAGGACACTAAAGCCCTATAATTGTAGAACCTTGGTGGGGTTCTGGTAACGAGTTAGCACTCTCATTGTGTGTGAAAGACTTGGCAAGATGGATCGATGAAGGAATACGTAGCAGTGAAGGGATTCCTGAGCCTAGAAGGGTGAGCACAACAAGGAGGAGACAACTCAAGGATGCTTATGGCATGGTAGTTTTCATAAGGACGGTGTGTCAAATGGAAGAATGAGCTGAATTATTGCCGGAAATAGCTCTATGGAATAGAGAAATTGACTTCCAGTTATAGTATGAATACCAGAATTGGTGCTAGAAAGTAGAGCACCAAATGGATAACAAGCTTCCAATAGCTAAAACTTGGAGATTTTTTAAGAATTTGAATTGTACATGTATAAACAAGTTGCACTGAGGACAATGCAAAAATAAGGGGAGGGGATTGTAATATCCCAAGACTGAGCCCCAATTGTAATTGTAAATGTAACATATTTCATAAGCTGGTGAGCCAAGTGATTATAAGCTAGGAGGCTTATGTGATGATTAGGTCGGAGAGTCTAGATGCTAAAGGCCATTGAGCCTACTTTTGTATATGTAAATACTCATATCATTAATATAAATACATTGATGCATGTAGACCGACCACGATAAAAGAGAATGGGGGACTCAATTCCACTAGGTAGGGAATGGGAAGGGCTAAGAGGCTAGGAAAAAGGGGCTAAGCTTGAAGGCTTAACTCTAAGGGAATATTGTGTATATTTCCTAAAAGACTAAGGTTGGGTATAACCTATGTTATCCTAAGTTCCTGTGGGAAGGGAACGAATTATATGTGGAGATCATGCAGCTTCATGAAGACATGTGTCAATCTTGGAACATACAGTTTTATGTGGGAAAGTATGTTCATTCAGGGAGGTTCTTTTCCATTCTTTCCAAGCTTCCCATGCATACACGCACTGAGCCATGACCTCTATCGACCTATGAAACTTGCATGCAATCAAAGCCATATCCTGTGTTTTTTTTATCATCAGATGAAACCCATGATCCTCCCGGGTGGCATAGCGCACTTGTGCCTACATAATCTTCTGTTTTACCTTCCTGTTATGAGCAGCACCTATTTCCAAACTCGAAGGCCGGGGTTGCTGCTTTTACCTATACGATAGCTGAATGTTGTTGTTTTCACCTGAGCCTATTGTTGTTTATCTAAGAGTGGGAGCGAAGAGGCAGGTTGTGAGGCACATGGAATGAAGAGGAAGGTTTTCAGGCATGTGAGCAACTCTCTCCAGGTGAGAGAGTTTGTTGGAAAATAAGAAGTAGGTTTTCAGGCATATGAGCAACTCTCTCCAGGTGAGAGAGGTTGTTGGGAAGTGATTTCTCCTGGAGGGAGCCCAACAACAACTATAGTTCTCTAAGAATTCCTGTCCAACCTGTTGTTGAAGCCCTGAAAGGGAAGTGGGGTAGCCGAGGGACTGTTGAGAAGAGAAGGGGCACACTTCCTGGGGTGGGACAAGCATGTGGGGAATGCAAGGTTGTAGGTTGTGTGCATAAGTTGGCTCCTGGGAGGGAATCCTTCCTGATTGACTGTGTAGAAGCGCATTGTCTCAACCTAGCCTAGGAATCCCTTTACTCGGGTGGAGTTTAGTCCCAGGTCGGGGGTGACCCACTGCTGAGAGTGATGAGCAGTGTGATCTGTGGATGGGAGCTTCGTGGAAGGTATGCACATAGTTGGTGTTCATATATAAAAAGATAAGTACCATTTGTGTGTTCATTTACATGCTGTGTATTTGGACATATCTTCTATGTTAAGGTTTAAGCTATTATTAGGTTTCTTTTCAATTCACTAGATAACCATAGCATAGATAGGATCATTGAGAAATATACAATCACAAGAGACACATCATTTATCTTGGGAAACCCTCATGGGGGAGAAAACCCAACAAAAAATTCCTTAATATAGATAGCTAATACAATTCCAAGATATAACTCAAATAATACAGAAAGTTCTCTCCCAATAATGCACCTCTCTCTCTCTTCCTTCTTCTCCAATTGCAGCTCCGAACTTGTGCACTGATGAACAAGTGAGTGTGTGAACAAATGAGGCGTTGGCCTCTCTTATTTATACAATATGGTAGGCTCTGAAATGAGGCGTCTTTTCACTGGCAGGGCCGACTTCTTCATCTGGGTGGTTATAACCACTTTAATATATTCTGGGGCCGAATTTTCATTTAACCTATTACAATTAGGATTTGACCAATCCATAAAAGGGGATTTGGTCATTTACAATACCCGACATGATCAATCCACAAAAGGGGATTGATCTAATGAATAATGCATCAATAATAAGTAGAATACTCTTTGCAATTACAATATTTCAACACTCCCCCTTAATAAGAAGGGTATTCTACAACAACATTAGTTGAGAGAGAGGGCAACATCATCAACAACATCTTGGAACATTGATTGGCATATCTATAAATCATCGGAAGTTTTTCTCACCATCAATATCATCATTCACAACAGGGAGCTGGAATGGCATCCTCATCCTCATCGACATGAGGCTAAGGTAACATCATCATCATCTTCAACAAGAAGGATGAAATAACATCATCATCATCATAATCATTTTTAGCAAGGAGCTGAAGTGGCATCATCATCATCATCTTCAACAAGAAGCTGAAGTGGCATCATCATCATCATCTTCAGCAAGAAGCTGAAGTGGCATCATCATCATCAACTTCAACAAGAAGTTGAAGTGGAATCATCATCGTCAACTTCAGCAAGAAGTTGAAGTGGCATCATCATCATCAACTGCATCAACATGGATTAGTATAACACTAATACATCATCATCATCAATAACAACACAAGGCTGATACAACATCAAAAACATCAATATCACAACACAAGGGCTGGAGTATCATCATCAACAACAACATCACAACACGAAGGCTGGAGCATCATCAACAACAACATCACAACACGAAGGCTGTAGCATCATCAACATCGGCACTAGGCTGAGATTCTTCAGCATGAGGCTGGCATCACAACACAAAGCTGGCTACACAATATCATCAGCACGAAGTTGACATCACAACATGAGGCTGGCACATCATCACAACACAAGGCTAGCACATCATGACAACACGAGGCTGGCATGTCATCAAAATGAGGCTGACATCACAACACTTAAGCTGGCACAACATCACAACACGAGGCTGGCACACCATCACAACACAAGGCTGGCACATCATCACAACACAAGGCTGGCACATCATCAACATGAAGCTGGCATCACAACACTAGGCTGGCACATCATCACATCAATTAAGTTGGCATCACAGCACTAGGATGGCACATCATCACAAAAATTAAGCTGGCATCACAACACTAGGCTGTCACATCATCACAACAATTAAGCTGGCACATCATCACAACAATTAAGATGGCACATCAACACAACAATTAAGCTGGCACATCAACACAACAATTAATCTAGCACATCAACACAACAATTAAGCTGGCACATCAACACTACTCCCCCTTTCGAGGGAGGTCCTTTCATACTATACCAAGCTTATCTCGAAAGTGCTCAAACTTTACATGAGATAGAGGCTTGGTCAACACATCAACAACCTGTTCATCCGTGCTAACATATTGGAGTTTTATGGCTCCTCTCTGCAACATATCACGAATGAATAGATACCATATCTCTATGTGCTTCGACTCATCATGGAACGCAAGGTTCTCCATCATCTTTATACAACTCTAGTTATCACATAGGATCATGGTGGCTTCCATATCCATATCAAATAGATCTGTCAACAACATCCGAAGCCATATGGCTTCACAACAGGCAGAACATGCAACAATGTATTCCACTTCTGCCATGCTCGGAGAAATGTTGAATTGCTCCCTACTATGCCATGAAGTCATGGCTGACCTCAGACTGAAACAACATCTTGAAGTGATGTTTCTATTAGAAACACTTCTAGCTCAATATGAATCGGTGTAACCACTCAGTCTGAAGTCATGATCTTTAGTATAATAGAGACAAAAATCCAACATACCCTTAAGGTATCTCATCATATGTTTTGCAACAACAATGTGAACACGTTTGGGTTCTACCAGATACTGACTCAAGGCAAAACATGTATCTAGCCTGGTATTTGTCAGATACATCACTGAACCAATAATCTGTCTGTCCAGGGTAGCATAAACCAATTATGACGAGGTATCTACCAGGATCTTCAACTTCGTTTCCATGGGTGTGTTCATGGATTTACATTTCAACATGTCAAACCTCTTCATTTTAACTGCATACTTCCCTTGGTTAAGGAAGATCTTCTCTGTGCTCTGCCAATTTCAAGACCCAAGAGATAATGCATTTAGATCTTCCGTCAAACTCTGTAGCGAGCTTCCTCTGCAATTTGTGATGAGATTTTATTTATCTTTTCAAGAATACATCACCTACATATAGTAGTAACATCACTGACTCATTATTCATAACCTCGAGATAAAGGTTAGAATCAACTTTACTCTTTGATAACTGCCAAGCTCTTCAGGAAACTGTAAATCAATCTCTAGGAGCTTGCTTCAATACGTACAGAGCTTCCTTCAACCTGCAGACCCGAGTCTTTTTATCTTCAATCTTCAAACCAAATTTTCACGTTGCATTGTACCAATTTGGTACACTTGCTCAGCTGCAACTCAATCTGCACAAACATGTTCTAGCTCTATGTGCTTTCTGCAAGTCACTATCTATCTCACTGTCTGGGAGTATGTCCTCTACTCTCTCTGCAACTGTTCCTTCTGGAATCTGGGACTCTTCACCTGCAACTGCTCTGAGGCTGATAATGAATGCTTCATTCTCACCGTGACTGCTGAAATCTGGGAGTAACTCTTTTACTTAATCATGGAAACAACTTCATCTGAAACTGAGAGTGGCTCAATAACTGATACTAAATATAGCTCTTCTTATTTCATAGAGCTAACACTATCTTTCATCATAGTCATGTCTCCATGAACTAACTAATGCAATGCAACAACTGCCACTCAATTTTAAATATGGGGATTGCTCCCCCTGCATCTCATACTATATATGAATCATGGTTGCTCTGGTTGTCTTCATAAATATTGGAACTATTTCTTCAATCACTGGAGTAAGTGTCTCATCATAGTCTTCTTCCTCTTGCTGGGAGAATCCTCTAGACACACATCAGGATTTGTACATATACAACATGCTTGATTTGTATAGATCAATATTGGAGGTCAATACTGACTTCTCTTCTAGTCTCACGAAAGAATCCATATCCTAGTCTTCCTGAATGGCTTCCTTCTCTGTTACTGAAACAAGGGAATATTCTTAGGATATTTCATACCTCCTAGAAGTTTCTAAAGCTACGATCTAGTCTTCTCATGACATCTATCTCCCAGTCATGTAAGTTGTATCTTCATCTGATCCTTTCTGAGATCAGGCTTACTCTCAATTTCTCTTGAGTCTACAAGGACTTCATTATCTCTTACAAGGTATACTTGGTGTTGAATACCAATTCTAAATATGAAAGACAAATTCAAGCTTCAAATGAGATTTGCTTCCTGTTCTAATGTTCGGTCATCTTTGGAGCCTTCTGCTCCTTTCAATCAATCTTTATATGAGATACTCTGAATCTCAAGAGATAGCTTCTTCTTCATCTTCTTTGGTACATGAGTGTATATGGTCATGTACAGAGTCTGCTTTATGTCTCATATAATATGTTGCCTTCAACAACCTTCATTATAGCTTCCTCAGGGTTATCACCTATGACCTGAAACAAGGTCAACAAGCAAGAATAATAATATTTTGATAATAGTACATAAAACAATAGCACGGATAATGATCACAGTATCTCCTTTAGAGCTATCACTTGTGACCTGTCTGAAGTAAAGATAAAAAGTAAGAAATACAATACGAAATGAGGTCAACACTCTTATAGTGTTGTGATCAAGCATTCCTCCATGGCAACCTGGAACTAACACAAGATATTTCTCCTAGAGGAGATGTTAGTTTGTATCAGGCAAATGATTACATTAAGCATTTATCTCAATATGCTCACATGCTACCAAGTATAATACTTTTCAAGGACTGCTATCTCAACTATAATGTTTACTTGTAAAGGGGTAGTCAACAACTTGTCATGTGCAACTTTGAATCTTATCAACTTAATTAATCAAACCTGGAACTTGGAATCTTGTCCTCAATAATGAGTGTGTTTCTTTTCTTCCAAGTCTCCTTTACTCAATATGACAAGTGATTTCTTCAACTTGTCTTTTGTACTAGGACAATATGCTATCTTGACAGAAGTTTGGGTTAGAGAATAAACTCTTTGATCTCAACTTTAATCCATCTAATACCTCGACTTTAATTTTGATCAAAGGTTAGTATGATGGTCATAGATACAACATGCAACACTGATCAAAATAATGTCATAAAAAATAGATGCATATCCGAATAATCACACCTGGGTTGCATAATTCCTCTGAATGTGTTGGATCTTGAGATCCTTCTGGATCTATGGCAAGAGATCCCTTCTCCTGCAAATACCCTTTAAATATTCACAATTTAAACATATGTGAGTACATACCTCTGATAGCATTTGCAAGTAGTGTCACCATCTGGTAGTAGCGACAATGATCACCAACTCTTAAAAACTTCAAGGGTGACTGCAACTGGTACTACGACTGATACTTCAACTAGTACTGCAACTACAATTGATACTGCAACTGTAACTACAACTTAGGGTTTTATGAGGAAACCCTAATTTTTCAAACTTCAAATTTTGAAATTCTGATCCAGGGGATAGATGTGCTGAGCTGAGGCGAGTAAGCTGGTGCAGTCAGATTTATGAAAATCCAAATTTTACCCCCTCAAACTTGACCAACGGATTTATGGACTGGTGCTTCTGGTTTTCTGGGACTTCTGGTTTTCTGGTACTTCTAGTACTTCTGGTACTTCTGGTTTTCTAGTATCGGTGAAAACTAGGGTTTCACTTTCTCGGAGATATACCCACTGAAAAGGTGAGCTGAAGGTGCCAAAGAATTCCTTGGGTTAGGGTGCACTTTTCTAGATGGTTTTGAGGCTGAAAATATTCTTCAATAAAAATCCCTAATTTTCATGTACGACAACAATGACGTTTTTTTTCTTTTTATGAAAGATGCTCTCTTTAGCTTAGCTTTGATACCATGTTAGAGTTTAATATATTATTAGGTTTCTTTTCAATTTTCTAGATAACCATAGCATAGATAGGATCACTGAGAAATACACAATCACAAGAGACACATCATTTATCCTGGGAAACCCTCATGGGGAAGAAAACCCAAAAAAAACTTCCTTAATATAGATATCCAATACAATGCCAAGAGATAACTCAAACAATACAGAAAGTCCTCTCCCAAGAATTCGCCCCTCTCTCTCTTCCTTCTTCTCCAACTGCAACTCGGAAATTGTGCTCTGATGAACAAGTGAGTGTGTGAACAAATGAGGCGCTGGCCTCTCTTATTTATACAATCTGGCAGGTGCTGAACTGAGGTGTGTTTTCACTCGCAAGGCTGACTTCTCCATCTGGGTGGTTATAACCACTTTAATATATTATGGGGCTGACTTTTCATTTAGCCTA
>JASDQU010103542.1:325937-342787 GCA_032191745.1 Picea mariana | reverse complement strand
TAGGATATTTCATACCTCCTAGAAGTTTCTGAAGCTATGATCTAGTCTTCTCACGACATCTATCTCCCAGTCATGTAAGTTTTATCTTCATCTGATCCTTTCTGAGATAAGGCTTACTCTCGATTTCTTCTGAGTCTACAAGGACTTCATTGTCTCTTACAAGGTATACTTGGTGTTGAATACCAATTCTAAATATGAAAGACAGATTCAAGCTTCAAACAAGATTTTCTTCCCATTCTAATGTTTGATCACCTTTGGATCCTTCTGCTCATTTAAATCAATCTTTATATGAGATACTCTGAATCTCAAGAGATAGCTTCTTCTTCATCTTCTTTGGTACATGAGTGTATATGGTCATGTACATAGTTTGCTTTATGTCTCATATAATATGTTGCCTTCAACAACCTTCACTATAGCTTCCTCAGGGTTATCACCTGTGACCTGAAACAAGGTCAACAAGCAAGAATAATAATCTTTTGATAATAGTAGATAAATCAATAGCACGGATAATCATCACAGTAGCTCCTTTAGATCTATCACTTGTGACCTGTCTGAAGTAAAGATAAAAAGTAAGAAATACAATACGAAATGAGGTCAACACTCTTATAGTGTTGCGATCAAGCATTCCTCCATGGCAACTTGGAACTAACACAAGATATTTCTCCTAGAGGAGATGTTAGTTTGTATCAGGCAAATGATTACATTAAGCATTTATCTCAATATGCTCACATGTTACCAAGTATAATACTTTTCAAGGACTGTTATCTCAACTATAATGTTTACTTGTAAAGGGGTAGTCAACAACTTGTCATGTGCAAATTTGAATCTTATCAACTTAATTAATCAAACCTGGAACCTGGAGCCTTGTCCTCAATAATGAATGTGTTTCTTTTCTTCCAAGTCTCCTTTACTCAATATGACAAGTGCTTTCTTCAACCTGTCTTTTGTATTAGGACAATATGCTATCTTGAAAAAAGTTTGGGTTAGAGAATAAATTCTATGATCTCAACTTTAATCCATCTAATATCTTGACTTTAATTTTGATCAAGGGTTAGTATGATGGTCATAGCTACAACATGCAACATTGATCAAAATAATGTCATAACAAATAGATGCATATCTAAATAATCACACCTAGGTTGCATAATTCCTCTGAATGTGTTGGATCTTGAGATCCTTCTGGATCTATGGCAAGAGATCCCTTCTCCTGAAAATACCCTTTAAAGCTTAACAATTTAAACATATGTGAGTACACACCTCTGATAGCATTTGCAAGTAGTGTCACCATCTGGTAGCAACGACAATCATCACCAACTCTTAAAAACTTCAAGGGTGACTACAACTAGTACTACGACTGATACTTCAACTAGTACTGCAACTACAATTGATACTACAACAACAACTTAGGGTTTTATGAGGAAACCCTAATTTTTCAAACTTCAAATTTTGAAATTTTGATCTAGGGGATAGATGCGATGCGCTGAGGCGAGTAAGATGGTGTAGTCAGATTTCTAAAAATCCAAAATTTACCCCCTCAAACTTGACCAATGGATTTATGGACTGGTGCTTCTAGTTTTTTGGTACTTCTGGTACCTCTGGTTTTCTGGTACTTCTAGTACTTCTGGTACTTATGGTTTTCTGGTACCAGTGAAAACTAGGGTTTCACTTTCAGGGAGATCTACCCACTGAAAAGGTGAGTTGAAGGTGCCAAAGAATTCCTTGGGTTAGGGTGCACTTTTCTAGATGGTTTTGAGGCTGAAAATATTCTTCAATAAAAATCCCTAATTTTCATGTAGGACAACAATGACGCTTTTGTTCTTTTTATGAAAGATGCTCTCTTCAGCTTAGCTCTAATACCATGTTAGAGTTTAAGCTATTATTAGGTTTCTTTTCAATTCACTAGATAACCATAGCATAGATAGGATCACTAAGAAATACACAATCACAAGAGACACATCATTTATCCTGGGAAACCCTCATGGAGAAGAAAACCCAACAAAAACTTCCTTAATATAGATAGCCAATACAATGCCAAGAGATAACTCAAACAATACAGAAAGTCCTCTCCCAAGAATGCACCTCTCTCTCTCTTCCTTCTTCTCCAACTGCAGCTCGGAAATTGCACTCTGATGAACAAGTGAGTGTGTGAACAAAAGAGGCATTGGCCTCTCTTATTTATACAATCTGGCAGGCGCTGAACTGAGGTGTCTTTTCACTCACAGGGCCAACTTCTCCATCTGGGTGGTTATAACCACTTTAATATATTATGGGGCCGACTTTTCATTTAGCCTATTACAATTAGGGTTTGACCAATCCAAAAAAGGGGATTTGCTCATTTACAATACCCGACATGATGAATCCACAAAAGGGGATTGATCTAATGAATAATGCATTAATAATATATAGAATACTCTTTGCAGTTACAATATTTCAACATTCTATTTATGAGCAATTTCCTGTATATGTTGTATGTATAGACTTTACTGTTATTTCTGCATTAATTTGTGTATTAGCATAATATGTTGTTTGATTTATGTTATATATATATATATATATATATATATATATGGTATTGTTGTTTTTATGGAGTTGGCATGATCGACATGCAAGGCCGAGTATGTTACAATGTATGAAGTTCCGCAAGAGTTTTTGTGTGGCGTAGCCCACCTGGTCCATGGTTGGGTATGTTACAAATTGGTATCAAAGCTTAGAAAGAATAGTTCTACGAGATAGCATGCCCCGACCTGGGTGGTCGGGGGTGTTACAATTCCCTATCATGATCATTAAAGTTCTCTAATCAAACAAGACTTTCCTACTCAATGATGAAGATCATAGAGACCGATGTACTCAAAGTGTCAATGTCACATTGAATCTTGAAAGTCAATTCAAATCCACAATCAAGAATAATGGTAACTTGTAAATAGTCTATTTGTAATTTTACTTGTACTTTTTAAAAATCAAGTTGAATGACATTGTAAATGGACGTATTTTCAGTAGAAGACGACACCCTCCATTTGCTAAGTTTGCATTCATTGAGTCTAATTGTTAAAGGGTAGATTTGCAAGAAACCCTTTGAGGTATCAATATTTGAATGGATCGAATTGATGAATTATTAGAGTTATTGAATACTCTAATACTCTATATTGTCAAAAATATAATCACAATTGACAAATAAACTCTCTCTAATGTTCTAACATGTCTACAAGATTCATAGGACAAGATCAAATTCTCCAGCTTGAATCACAACTCCAACAAGATAAAATACAACAAAAGAATCAACATTATGAACTAGTCCTTGTTCAAAACAATTGTGTTTTTGGATTTGAGAATGATTCTTATCAGTAGCAAACACATGATAAAATTAGTGACACCACTTCAAAATTAGATTCAAATAAAGATGAAGTTTTTCATAAAAAAGTACCACTTGCACTTTCCAATCCCATCATTAGACCTTGGGAAGGAAACATCAACAACAAGCACATAATAGGTCTTGGATACAAAATGGAAGTGAACTTTCACATGCTATATTATTCAAAACCAATCTAGTTCTAGAGTATTGGATTCCTTCAAGAAAATTCATATTCACCTACTCCAGTTCAAGATCAAATTCCTAAATGCCAACATTTTCATCGAGTTGGCCACATGGAGGATCAATGTTTTTATATTCATTTTTGTGAGCATTCTAGAAAGAATAATCATCCTTCAAATAGATGTTCCAAATGTAAGAAACGTGCAAGAGTAAAAAATCAGTATGGGTGGATCACTTCTTGGTGATGGTCATCAACAACTAAGAAGATATGTCATTCATACTGAATAATTCATTCTTGAGTATTAACACATCTTACAATGGAAATATTTTATCCTCTCACCTTAAACTTGACAGGGGGGATAATATCAAGGATTGACAGTCAGGCTTCAAGTTTCAAATTCCTATCAATTGAGAAAGGACAAGTGAGCCAGATTTAGAGCCATATTCCATTAGCGTGATTTGGTTTGTGGACTTCCTTAAACCACCATTTAGTATAAGACTTACAACTTTTTCTAGACAATGGTTTGTAGTCATCTTTAAATCACCATTTGAGAACACTTCCAATTAGTAGAAGACATCAAATTTTGCTATCCATTTGGTTTATGGTCATCCCAAAACTAACATATGCAAAGAGCACATTCAACCATTAGTAATTGTTCACTTCTAGATTTCAAATCTCTTCTTGGACTCACATACAACCCTTCAGATTAGGGGGGGGGGGGGGNGTTGGAAACCTAATCTATTAGGGTTATGGTATTATTCACTTGAGAAGGAATGTGAAAATTCAAGTGAATAAGAACTGTCATAAGGATTCCAAGAGACTTCTTGGAAGATGAATCCAAATGTCATAACTCATGTATTTATATGTGTATCATATTAATAAAATTTATTCCACATTGATCTACATTCAAGTGTATCCTGACAATGACTATCATTCCAACATTATAGAGTGATATTTGGATGCATGGTTTGTTTTTTAACTAGAAACTTGCATATATTTTTGTTTTATGTAATGCATGCGATGCACGACATGTTGATGTTATAGAAAGATATATGCCAAATTTATTTTTTTGTCATTATGAGTGTTATGTAGGAACTAACATTATATATTGTGTTATTATCTTGTCAGTTTCTATTCATTTTTCATGGTTGTCATGCAATTGTTATAAAGAGATATATGTCGGTAAGGTTTGTTTTAAATTGAAAACCTGGATTTTTTTCCCTTTTTATGTAATGCATGGAATGCACGTCAATGTCAACATCATATGTCCAAAATGGTTTTTTGAATTATCATTGTTCTATAGGAACTTGCACTAAATGTTGTGTAATTTTAACATCGAAATATAACCCATTCTTTTGTGTTTTCAAGGAATGGTGTTCTTACAAGCCAAAAGATTATAGAGGTGTTGTTAAAGATCTATTGAAAAATAAAAAGCATCCCAAGAAAGATAGGAGGAATATAATATGCCAATTGCATTACATAGTTAAAATGGTTCTATATAGACCACCCATGGAGCTCATCATTATGTCTAGTCTCAACATGTGGATAAAAGTGGTTTTCCTTGTCAGGTCCACACCAATCGTACATTTACACACCATCGATGTCTTCACTATATGAACTTCTCAAAACTTATAAGACATTAGGTTGGATCTCTCCTTTTTTTTGGTGTTTATTCAATTGAGATACACAATAGGCATGTTCAAAGGCTTATAGTACAACAAATCCAAAACATTTTGCTCGTAATGGGAGAGATGCATTCCTATCAAAAAGGGACATCCAAAGTAACCAAATAAAATAACATGATGGGGTGGAAAGGAATGATGTGGATGTGTTCATACTAAATTAGGAGCCATTTATGCTAGGGTAATGACACAATGGCAAGTGGAGAAAGTTGTTAGGCATAGGCACAACAACATCCTAGCAATGGATTCAACTTTTTCCACAAACAAATAAAATTTATTTTGGTTTCTACTTGACATTACCAAGGTGACGTTATTCGTCTATGTGATGTTATTCATCTATTGAAAGAATTCATGAAAATATTTTTTATAGAAAATTTGTTTTATAGGTTGACGTCATTTCTCTACCATATGAATCCATAAATATGCTTAATTCAAAGGGTCACAATTACCACACCAATGTTATTTTTTTGTAATATGAATTCATGAAATGCTTGTTTCAAGCAACTTTATTTACCAAGACAATGTTATTTTATGTAAAATGAATTTGTGTATTGCTCATTTCTAGTGGCCTCATTTATTGGACCGGTATTATTATCCTATGATTTGATTTCATGAAATGCTTGTCTAGGAACCTTATTTACCAAGTGGGCATTGATGCCCTAAAATATGTATTCATGAAGTGAAATGATTATTTATGGTGGCTTTACTAACCAGGCTCACATTATATTTTTGTAATATTGTATTCATGAAATAGTATGGATGGTAGTATTCTTTGTGCACCACTCTTGCTTTCGACACACATCAAAATGGAAACCCTATTAGTTGAGTCATATCAAAGAATTCAAGTTGGGAAATAGTGGTGATGTGGTTACAATCATTCCACCAATGTGTTTGGACTTCCATTTCTACATGGAAACCAACTTCATCATTTCTTATTGGAAATGTCCTGACAAAGATTCATGGGATAAGGTGTACAAATATCTTAATTTGTTTATCCTTCCTTCATTTTGTTGTGTATTTATTTTTGGCTTTATTTCACCTAAATATTACTCATCCACATTCATCCACAATGATATGTTCAACTATCTAATAATTCTCTACATGTGGCACATGTATCAATGTTGGCTTAAAAAATGACCAAGTACGTTTGTGACATTAAAAGAGACATAAAAATGTGCAATTATCTAGGGAACATAATTCATTTTTCATTGTCTGTTGAGGATGCCACAAACAATTTTTTTTTATCTCCATCAAAAGTTCTTTGAGCACTTTTATTCCTCAACTATTTCAAAGATCAATGAGAGTCACAATGATTGTTGGTAATTTGGTTCATGTTATTGCATCGTTTGATATGATATAGTGAACATTGTAGGCATGTGGTTCAATGAATCTAGGGACGTCCAACATTCAAACCATAAACAAATGCTTCCATTGAGTCATACCATAATCACATCAAACAATAATTCCATAGAGAGGCAAGTGTTCGATTCCAGTTCCATATTTTTATGTGCCAAGAATTTATGTAAAATCAAATTAAAATAATTGTATATTATTTTTTACACTTTTTAAACAATAGAAAGTATCATTTATTTGATGGAAATGTTATGTCTAGTCTATAATGCCTCTTCCTAGAGAATGGATTGGCTTATTGGGAAACTTATAATACAAGTACATTCTTTCTATTGGTTTGTTGTGACCATGACACAAAAAGGTTTTTCTCGAAATTTTGAGGAAAATACATACACGAGACATCATGGGAGAGTGCACTTAACAAACCCTAACATAGATTCCCTTTATGACCTTGCAAACCTTGGATTTATGACTATCAACTCACAATCTAGACAACTAAATGTGTTCTACACTATGTGTAATTCCGAATTGAAGATGACTTTTTTTTACTACCTAAATGCAAAGATAAGAAATCTATACAAACATGGTTCAAAGGAATATGTGTACATTGACTCTATTTTTTCATACCTAGGCCCCCTTGGTCACCACATGGAGGAGATGATGTATGGATTTTTTGTCATTTTTACTGAACCCAATATTTCTAAATTTCTCATTACATTTCCCATCAAATATACCTTTATTACATGCGTTAAATACTGCATGTAACGCCATCTAAAATCACACTATCCCCTCTTTGAATTAACATGCCCATGCCCTTCGAAAGAACATACAACGACCCTTTGAAGTAACAATATACATTGGTCCAATTGAATGTTCTTCCATCGAGTCTTTTAAAATTAATGCCCATCAAGTTCCATAAAAAAAATTGTCGAGCCATCTACCCTGTTACAATATCAACCTACTGAGCCTCTTCGAACATCCTTTGTCCCATTCAAATGTTAACCCCATGACATAATTTGAAACATAGGAACATTAAGTTGTTTCAAAAGATCAATCATCAACCACTTTTGAAACATTGACCCAAAAGAAAGGAGAGGCCCGTTTGGCCTCTCTTGAGATAACACCCCAAGTTCTTAAGGTAAAGGGCCATCATGCCCCTTCAAACTATTACCCTAAACAAGGGAAAATTCCCATCAAATTGATTCAAAGAAGCACATTGTAATGAATGAACAAGATCATTGTGCCTCATTCAAATATGGTCCATCAATATTCTTTTAAAGATGAGCCTAATTTTGAGGACAAAGACATATCAAGTCGATTTCAAGTTATGAACCTAAAAAAAAATCGGAAGGACATCCGGCTTGATTGAAAGATGGCCTATTGGCCACTTTTCAAAGATAATCTCAACTTCAAAGGAGAAATACATCAAACCCCTTTTCAAAATAGGCCCATTCAATCACATTAAAAAATATGCCCAACTTCAAAAGGAAGTCTTATGGGCCTCTTTTGAAGATACACAATTGAAGGAAAGGACAAGGCCATCAAGGTTATTTAAAGATGCATGTTCTACAAAAGATACACCTTGATGGCCGATTGAATCTTGTTCGAGGATGGCTCAAATAATTTTCAAAAGTAGTGATCCATGTGAACATTGGTGGCCACCACCTATTCCACTGGCTCAAAATATGATTTCCATATTGGTAGTTTTTATACGGTTTTTCAGGTCCTGAACTTCTCGAGACTTTTTTTAAGCCCTAAACGACATTTTTTTGGCTCGGAAGCACCCAGTACTGATCCAGGTGGATATTGGTGGCCACCCACCTATTCCAACTAACTCAAAACAATCTTCTTATAATTTACTATTTTTGAGGGCCATTTTGAGGGCCTAAATGAAGTTTTTTCGGGATAGAGCACCATAATGATGGCCTATGGATTTGATTGAGCCCCGAAAATGAATCTCCTCGACAATACATTACCAATGAGATATCGTGCACCCCAAATGGATATTGTATGCCAAAGTTACACCCTTGGGAAGTTGATACACCAAATTACACAAAACGAGGTCCATAAAATTGTTGGATTTTCATCTTCCAGGGTTAGGGTTTTGGATTTTCTTTATGTTAAAAAGGCCTTTGGAGCCTCATTGTAATAATATTCTTGTGAATGTGAGTATCCATCATATCTCTTCTCAGAGATAAGCTGCCACCATTCTAGCGAATCATTCACTCTGTATTTCTACAGTTTTGTGCATTTCTCTCATTAATAGAAATTGTGTATTATTGTATCTCTGTCTTTATGGTTACATCTTTTATATATTTATTCTATATTATTGGATATCTGAGATATCTCTGTACATTTATTTATTATATCTCTGCTCTCATTTCGTGCCAAAAATAATCTGGATCAATGGTATCAGAGTAGGCTTCTCATGATCATTTTTCAGTGCATGCCCTCAATGAGGTCTGAGTATAGAAAGTTGGGTCTTGATCTTATCTCTCTTGATGACAATCAATCTCTAACACCCAAGAAATCCTCCATGGTGGAAGAAAAGAAAAACGGCAGCGTAGACAATTCTATTAATATGTTGCTTGAGCAAGCTCTCACACGAGAGAGGGACAAAATGATGGAGATTGTTTTCCACATCCTTCAAAGCCTGTCGATAACAACCAACGCATATTCATCAAGTGGCCATTTTGGAAGCGCCTCTCATTTCAAGCTACAAGTCAATTTAAATATTCCCATATTTGAAGGAAAGATAGATGCAAATGCCCTAGAAAAATGGTTATATTTGCTAGATGGTTATTTCTCTGTTCACAATTTCTCTGATAGGGAAAATATCACCTTCACACTCCTTAAGGGTATCCCCCATGTGAAACATTGGTGGGAAAATTATTGGGAGAAAATTTTGTTGGATTACTGAGAGGGGGGGTGAATCAGTAATAGAGAAATTTAATCCTTTTTGACCACATAATCCAAGTGTTATATCAATGAAGCATTATCATCCAATGACTGTAGAGTAAATAAGCAATGAACAAATTAACAAATTAACAAACATACACATACATAGTACACCAGTGTTTTACGTGGAAACCCAAATCGAGAGAAAACCACAGAATGATTTTTCTTATATGTATTGAAGAATTACATTCATTGGAAGCACCGATTTCCTTTGTTTTCCAGCTGCAACTAGAAGGAGGCTCCAACCACCTAGTTTCTCAGGCTACAACCTGAGGGAAGCTCCAACTCCCCAATTCTCTGGCTACAACCAGAAGGAGGTTACAACCCCCTATGTTCTTCGGCTACAACTGAAAGGTGGCTACAACCACCTATCCTTGCACCGTCCTGCCACCCTGAAATAGAAGTAGAATGATGGAACCACTGTCAACCTACCACTGTGAGATATACCATTGTAAACCTGTACCAATAAATCTAAACCATGCATCAACCTGTACCTCAACCTGTAATCAACCTGTACCATAAACAAGTGCATCAACCATGCACCAAACTGTACCAAATATCCTGTAATCAACCTATACCATAAACAAGTGCATCCAACCATGTACCAAGTATGTACCAATAATGTTTCAACTACTCATCAACTATGACTCATCAATATGTACCAACATCATCAACTATACACCTCATGTATGTGCCAACTCATCAACTACTTGTCTCAACCATGTACTCAACCTGTACCTCAACCAAAATCCCTCATCAATTTAATCATCCAAATATGATTTGTAGATCTATAATAAACCTGGTGTATATGATCACATTCCTGCAAACCTTCCTTAACTTCGACAATAAGAGACTAGCGTTTTCATCAAACTTTTCTTTAGTCTCATATGCCTAGTTTTGGATTAGTCAACAACGCTAACTTGAAGTAATCATAACTTTGTACCTATAATGTATAAATATTTGAAACTGATGCACAATGTTATTTAGTGTGTTTTATGCAATTCCTCTAGGTTTCACTACTTGGAACCTCTCAGAAAATGAGTTATATCAAAAATGGCATACCTTGTTGAATTATGGCTTATTCTAGAGAGTGACCTTGTAGAGCGTGCCCCGCACAGAATATTTTTTGAATTGATATAAAAATATTACAAAGCATACTAAATATTTTACCCTAACCAAAAAATTTGTTTTCACTGAATTTGGATCTCTTATGAAGAAGTTATGACGTTTTTACCCAAAACACCTATTTTTGACTAGTTTCAGGACTAGCCACAAACCCTATTTTCCACAGAGTGTAACTCCAAAAATAAAATGACCCACAAGCTGAATTTTTTACCATAGATACTTGGATATGTTTTCTCAATGGCATAGCAATTTCATGGTCTGAATCATTATATAAAAAAGTTATAGCAAAAATGGTGAGATGACCTGTAAATAACATTCCTTAGAAAGCACCATTAAAATAATTTATCCTTCCTTGCATTTCGGCCTTCTTTTCTTCACCTTCCCTCAGAATTTCGGCTTAGATATCCTTGTTTGCCTCATAAGCCTATATATATTCAATATTCTCAAGTGTTATTAAAATTAGAGAGTCTTTCCTCTTATTTATACTCTCCAAGTAGCTTCCTTAAAAACATCTTCTAGGTCACTTGGCCCCACTTTCCTTATTTTAGGGTTAACCCACTTCTAATTTCTCCATTAAATTTATTATTGAAATAATTTATTTTGTATTCACTTTGAATTATAATACACTCATTAATTCACTTTATTATTTACCTTTTAAAATCTCTTAAACCACTTTGACTACTTTTACCTTTTGGGGTATCTAGATGACATATGAGGGTCCTCCAACTTCGTAGGGCCATAAATCTCAAACCGTGAGGAGTTATATGACGTTCCACATACCACCAGAAATGGAATGACATGTACTATCCATATAGAATAGTATTATATGAAAATATATCATAACTCATACCGTTAATCATCAAACAAACTTGGGTCCATTACCCAAACCCGGGGTCTCCAACTTCTCATGGCCATAACTCTCTAACCGTGAGGATTTATGTGACGTTCCACATACTACCAGAAATGGAATGACAAGAAATATCCATATTATATATTTTACCTAACAAATTCATTGTCCTTCATCTCATTATTCCATAATTAAACATGGGTTCTTTTACTTTGCAAAGTGTCTTCCCGTGAGGGATTTCACCATAAGGGGGCCACTTTGGAGTTCATCCATATTTACTTCTTATCAACCATGACAAGACAATAATGAGTCATGTTTACATCAAACAATATTGGGTACATTACCCAAACCTTTGTGCTGCGGAGCTTTCTCCAAGGGTTGACATCAATGACAACCAACCTTAATCAACAAATTTCCACAGAGGAGTCTGGAATATATGGGGCCAAGCTCACTTGGAAATTTTTTTTGGATGTAGTCAAGGAACAATATTACCTTGTTGGTAACTATGACAAACCGTAGATGATATGGACCACGCTGCATCAAGAGCAGGGCCAAGTAGTGTTAGAGTTCACCAATACCTTCCATACATTACACACCAAGTTGGGTATCAAATATTATGAGTGGAAGTTGGTTTTGAATTATCGTGGGGCTCTACACAGATACATCCAAACTGAAATGGATTTTCTGGACATCTCATCACTAGGTGTTTCTTATCGATATGTTGTTAAAATCGAGAAGAAATTTAAGCACTAGAACAAGAGAGAGTTTGGTTCTGCAAATCCGCAACAAACGAAGAATGATAAATATGGCTCTAACAAAAAGCCTTCATAAAACCAATCCAAGCCACATGAAAAGAAGGGTAACATAAAGACGAAGAAAGACACTGGAAAGTGGTGCGATTTCCACAAAATCCCCTAGCACAACACTGATGAATGTCACTCAAAACAATAAATTGTGGCCGAAATCAAACACAAGGATCCAAACCATGATTCAAAATTTGATGCAAAAAATAATGGGAAAAGACAGATCATCGATGGATACCCCACTGCTACTGTCATGACCACAATAATTCAATCAGAAGAACCAACATATCCTGAAGCGGGGGAGCGCCTCTTCCATTTACAGATGTGGGTGAAGAGGACCTCGCTGCATTTCATTGTTTATAGCATAAGACAAAATAAATTCATCTCAACAGAGGTCATTAAACAATTGGGATTGTCGACAACACCACACATGCATCCATACAACATCGAGTGGCTTTGTTGGGGATGAGATCTTTGTGTCAACCAATTGTTTCTCCTATCCTATGGCATCCAACCCTTCAAGGATGAGGTATTGTGTGATGTTTCCCCTTTGGATGTCTATGATGTTCTTTTGGGCCAACCATATATGTGGAAATGTTATGTTGTTTATGAGTCTCAGCCCCGTAGTGTTATTGTTACTCTAGGGGGTCATCTCTGCAGAATACCAGAGGTAGTTCTGATTATTGTTCCACCAAAAACGTGTCACAAGGTAATATCTCATACTGAAAAATTCAACCTCTTCATAATCTATTCAAAAGGTGAACAGAAGGACATTGAAACCACTGCATCCTTGGTCCAAGACCTTTCTTTCCACCAGAATCATATTGCAGAAGAGAAAGAAGATATTTTTTATTCACCTACAATGATACCTACACACTGCCCAGTCAAGCCAAGATACAACATGTTGGTTGAACAAATTCAACCCCACCAACAAAATATTTGTGACAGTCTTCAACAAGCAAAGAAGCACAAATTATCCAGCAAGCCAAGCAACTCACCAAGATTCTTATTCAACAAACACGTTCCCCTCTCCCCTATGAACTCAATGCAATGGAGACCATTGATTCCTAATGAAATATTATTGATCTAGGTGGATATCGGTGGCTACCCACCTATTCCAACTAGGTCAAAATTGTTTTCTCACAATTTACTATTTTTAGCAGTTTTTTCAATTCCTAAACTTCTGGGGCCATTTTGAGGGCCTAAATGAAGTCTTTTTAGGATTGATCAGATCATTGATGGCCAAAGTCTCTGATTGATCCCCCAAAATTAATATCCTCAATTATACCTTTCCAATGAGCTACCCTGTGCCCCAAACGGAGATCATATGCCAAAGTTACACCCCCAAGAAGTTGATACACCAAACTACCCAAAACGAGTCTACAAAACTTTTGGCTTTTCATATTCCAGGGTTAGGGTTTTGGATTTTCTTTATGTTAAAAAGACCTCTGGAGCCCCATTGTAATCATCTTCTTGTGAATGTGAGTATCTGTCACATCTCTTCTCATAGATAAGTTGCCACCATTCTAGCGAGTCTTTCACTCTGTATTTCTACAATTTTGTATGTTTCGCTCATTAATAGAAATTGTGTATTAGTGTATCTTTGTGCTTATGGTTTCATATATGATATATTTTTGTTATATTATTGGATATCTAAGATATCTTTGTACATTTATTTATTATATCTCCGCTCTCATTTCAAACTGAAAAATAATCTGGATCAGTGGTATCAGAGCAGGATGCTCTTGATCGTTTTTTAGTGCATGTCCTCGACGAGGTCCGAGTATAGAAAGTTGGTTCTCGGGCTTGTCTTCATTGAGGAAAATTGTTCACGCATGCCCAATAAACCCTCCATGGTGGAAGAAAATAAAAATGACAGAGAAGATGATTCTATTAATTTGTTGCTTGAGCAAGCTCTCACACGACAGAGGAACAAAATGATGGAGAATTTTTTCCACATCATTCAACACCTATCAATAACAACCGACACGTCTTCATCAAGTGGTCACTTTGGAAGTACCTCTCCTTTCAAGGTACAATTCAATTTTGATATTCCCGTATTTGAAAGACAGATAGATTCAGATGCCTTAGAAAAATGGTTAAATTTGCTAGAAGGTTATTTTATTCACAATTTCTCCGACAGGGAAAAGATCACCTTCACACTCCTTAAGAATCTCCCCCATGTCAAACATTGGTGAGAAACTTACTGGAAGCAAATTTCCATAGAGGAGTCTGGAATACATAGGGTTGAGCCCAATTGGGATTTTTTCGTGGATGTGGTCAAGGAACAATATTACCATGTTGGTAACTATGACGACTAGTACATGAGATGGACCACGTTGCATCAAGAGAGGGGGCAAGCAATTCTGAAATTCACCAATACCTTCCATACCTTATGCACCAAGATGGGTATCAAAGATTCTAAGAAAAATTTGGTTCTAAAATATCGCGTGGCTCTACATAGATACATCCAAACTAAAATGGATTTCTTGGACATCTCATCACTGGGTGTTGCTTATCGATATGTAGTTCAAATCGAGAAGAAATTTAAGAACCAGAACAAGCAAGAGTTTGGGTCATCAAATCCACAACAACTAAAGAATGGTCAAGACAACCATAACAACCAACCTTTAGAAAACCAATCCAATCCACATGAAAATAAGGGTAGCAAAAAGACGAAGATGGACACTTGAAAGTGGTGCGATTTCCACAAAATCCCTTGGCACAATATTGGTGAATGTCGCCAAAAACAATCATTGGTGGTTGAGATCAAAGACAAGGAGTCAAACCCTGATTTGGAATATGATGTAGAAAATAATGGGAAAATAAAGGTCATAGACGCAGACCCCACTGCTATTGTCACGATCACAACAATTCAACTAGAAGAACCAACAGATCCTAAAGAGGGGGAGCACCTCTTCCATTCATAGATGTTGGTGAAGGGGACCTCGTTGCATTTCATTGTTTATAGTTGAAGCTAGACAAACCTCATATTAGCATAAGTCATTAAACAGTTGGGATTGTCGACAACACCACACCCACAAATATACAACATCGGGTGGCTTCGCTAGGGATGAGATCTCTGTGTCAACCAACAATGTCTCATGTCCTATGGAATCCAACCTTTCAAGGATGAGGTATTGTGTGATGTTTCCCTTTTGGATGTCTGTGATGTTATTTTGGGCCAAAAATATATGTGGAAACGTCATGATGTTTATGAGTCTTGACCTCGTAGTGTCATTGTTACTCTCAGAGGTAATCTCTACAGAATACCAGAGGTAGTTTCGATTATTGTTCCACCAAAACAGTGTTGCAAGTAAATCTCTCATACTACAAAATCAACCTCTTCATAATTTGCTCAAAAGGTGAATAGAAGGACACTGCAACCACTGCAGCCTTGGCCCAAGACCTTTCTTTCCAACAAAAGTAGATTGCAGTTGAGAAAGAAGATATTGTTTCTTCACCAAAAATGGTACCTACACACTCCCCATTCAAGCTAAGATACAACAGGTTGGTTGAACATATTCAACCCCACCAACAACAGATTTGTGATAGTCTTCAACAAGCAAAGAAGCACAACTTCTCCAGCAAGGCAAGCAACTCACCAAGATTCAGATTCAACAAATGCTTTCCCATATTCCCTGAGAACTCAATGCAATGGATACCATTGCTTCCTAATGAGGGAGGATTGATCCAGGTGGATATTGGTGGCCACCTACCTATTCCAACTGGCTCAAAACAATCTTTTGGCATTTTACTATTTTTAGCAGTTTTTCGGTTCCTAAACTTTTGGGGCCATTTTGAGGACCTAAATGATTTTTTTTTTTGGGATCGAGCACATTAAATATGGCCAAAGACTCTAATTAAGCCTCCAAAATGAATCTCCTCGATGATACCTTTCCAACAAGTTATCATGTGCCCCAAATGAAGATCGTATTCCAAAGTTACACCCTTGAAAAGAAGATACACCAAACTACCTAAGACGGGCTCCACAAAACTGTCGGCTTTTCATATTCCAGAGTTAGGGTTTTGGATTTTCTTTATGTCAAAAAGGCCTTTAGAGCCTCATTGTAATCATCTTCTTGTGAATGTGATTATTTTCCACATCTATTCTCATAGATAAGATGCCACCATTCTAGTGAGTCTTTCACTCTGTATTTCTACAGTTTTGTACATTTCGCTCATTAATAGAAATTGTGTATTATTGTATCTCTATGTTTATGGTTGCATATCTAATTTATTTCCATTATATTATTGGATATATGAGATATATTTGTACATTTATTTATTATATCTCTTCTCTCATTTTGTGTCGAAAATAATCTGGATCGAGTACATAGCTAAAGGCATGTACTGAGTTTTTCAAAATGTCCATTCCTCAACTTGACCTTTCTGACGGGATATTAAGCACCCCAAACGTAGATAATATGCAAAAGTAATTCCCCCAGGAAGTTGACATATAAACTAACCAAATCGGAGCCCACAAACCTTTTGGTGTTAAGATTTTGGATGTTTAGGGTTTTCTCATTAATGTTTTATGTTAAAAGGCCTTTTC
>JASDQU010103542.1:309652-322279 GCA_032191745.1 Picea mariana | reverse complement strand
AGATAGCATATTGTCCTAATACAAAAGACAGGTTGAAGAAAGCACTTGTCATATTGAGTAAAGGAGACTTGGAAGAAAAGAAACACATTCATTATTGAGGACAAGGCTCCAGGTTCCAGGTTTGATTAATTAAGTTGATAAGATTCAAATTTGCACATGACAAGTTGTTGACTACCCCTTTACAAGTAAACATTATAGTTGAGATAACAGTCCTTGAAAAGTATTATACTTGGTAACATGTGAGCATATTGAGATAAATGCTTAATGTAATCATTTGCCTGATACAAACTAACATCTCCTCTAGGAGAAATATCTTGTGTTAGTTCCAAGTTGCCATGGAGGAATGCTTGATCGCAACACTATAAGAGTGTTGACCTCATTTCGTATTGTATTTCTTACTTTTTATCTTTACTTCAGACAGGTCACAAGTGATAGATCTAAAGGAGCTACTGTGATGATTATCCGTGCTATTGATTTATCTACTATTATCAAAAGATTATTATTCTTGCTTGTTGACCTTGTTTCAGGTCACAGGTGATAACCCTGAGGAAGCTATAGTGAAGGTTGTTGAAGGCAACATATTATATGAGACATAAAGCAAACTATGTACATGACCATATACACTCATGTACCAAAGAAGATGAAGAAGAAGCTATCTCTTGAGATTCAGAGTATCTCATATAAAGATTGATTTAAATGAGCAGAAGGATCCAAAGGTGATCAAACATTAGAATGGGAAGAAAATCTTGTTTGAAGCTTGAATCTGTCTTTCATATTTAGAATTGGTATTCAACACCAAGTATACCTTGTAAGAGACAATGAAGTCCTTGTAGACTCAGAAGAAATCGAGAGTAAGCCTTATCTCAGAAAGGATCAGATGAAGATAAAACTTACATGACTGGGAGATAGATGTCGTGAGAAGACTAGATCATAGCTTCAGAAACTTCTAGGAGGTATGAAATATCCTAAGAAGATTCCCTTGTTTCAGTAATAGAGAAGGAAGCAAGTCAGAAAGACTAGGATATGGATTCTTTCGTGAGACTAGAAGAGAAATCAGTATTGACTTCCAATATTGATCTATATAGATCAAGCATGTTGCAGATGTACAAATTTTGATGTGTGTCTAGAGGATTCTCCTAGCAAGATGGAGAAGACTATGATGAGACACTTACTCTAGTAATTGAAGAAATAGTTCCAATATTTATGAATACAACCGGAGAAACCATGATTCATATATAGTATGAGATGCAGGGGGAGCAATCCCGATATTTAAAATTGAGTGGCAGTTGTTGCATTGCATTAGTTAGGTCATGGAGACATGACTATGATGAAAGATAACGTTAGCTCTATGAAAGAAGAAGAGCTATATTCTGTATCATTTATTGATCCACTCTCAGTTTCAGATGAAGTTGTTTCCATGATTAAGTAGAAGAGTTACTCCCAGATTTCAGCAGTCACAGTGAGAATGAAGCAGTCATTCTCAGCCCTAGAGAAGTTGCTGGTGCAGAGTCCTAGATTCTAGAAGGAACAGTTGCAGAGAGAGTAGAGGACATACTCCCAAATAGTGAGATAGATAGTGCCTTGTAGAAAGAACATAGAGCTAGAACATGTTTGTGCAGATTGAGTTGCAGTTGAGCAAGTGTACCAGATTGGTACAATGTAACGTGAAAATTTTGTTTGAAGATTGAATATAGAAAGACTCAGGTCTGCAGGTTGAAGGAAGCTCTGTACGTATTGAAGCAAGCTCCTAGAGATTGATTTACAGTTTCCTGAAGAGCTTGGGAGTTACCAAAGAGTAAAGTTGATTCTAACCTTTATCTCAAGGTTATGAATGATGAGCCAGTGATGTTACTACTATATGTAGGTGATGTATTCTTGAAAAGATAAAGAAAATATCATCACAGATTGCAGAGGAAGCTCACTACATAGTTTGATGGAAGATCTAAATGCATTATCTCTTGGGTCTTGAAATTTTGCAGAGCACAGAGAAGATCTTCCTTAACCAAGGGAAGTATGCAATTAAAATGAAGAGATTTGACATGTTGAAATGTAAATCCATGAACACACCCATGGAAACGAAGTTGAATATCCTAGTAGATACCTTGTCATAATTGGTTGATGCTACCCTGAACAGACAGATTATTGGTTCAGTGATGTATCTGATGAATACCAGGCTAGATACATGTTTTTCCTTGAGTCAGTATCTGGTATAACCTAGACATTTTCAGATTGTTGCGGCAAAACATATGATGAGATACCTTAAGGGTACGTTGGATTTTGGTCTCTATTATACTAAATATCATGACTTCATATTGAGTGGTTACACTGATTCATATTGAGCTAGAAGTGTTTCTGATAGAAACATCACTTCAAGATGTTGTTTCAGTCTGAGGTTAGCCAAACTTCATGGCATAGTAGGGAGCAATTCAGCATTTCTCCGAGCACGGTAGAAGTGGAATACATTGTTGCATGTTCTGCCTATTGTGAAACCGTATGGCTTCGGATGTTGTTGATAGATCTATTTGATCTGGATATGGAAGCCACCATGATCCTATGTGATAACCAGAGTTGTATAATAATGATGGAGAACCTTGCGTTCCATGATGAGTTGAAGCACATAGAGATATGGTATCTCTTCATGCGTGATATGTTGCAGAGAGGAGCCATAAAACTCCAATATGTTAGCACGAATGAACAGGTTGTTGATGTGTTGACCAAGCCTCTATCTCGTGTAAAGTTTGAGCACTTTCGAGATAAACTTGGTATAGTCTGAAAGGACCTCCCTCGAAAGGGGGAGTAGAGTTGATGTGCCATCTTAATTGCTATGTTGGTGTTCCAGATTAATTGTTGTGTTGATGTGCCAGCTTAATTGTTCTGTTGATGTGCCATCTTAATTGTTGTGATGATGTGCCAGCTTAATTGTTGTGATGATGTGACAGCCTAGTGTTGTGATGCCAACTTATTTATTGTGATGATGTGCCAGCCTAGTGTTGTGATGCCATCTTAATTGATGTGATGATGTGCCAACCTAGTGTTGTGATGCTAGCTTCATGTTGATGATGTGCCAGCCTTTTGTTGTGATGATGTGTCAGCCTTGTGCTTTGATGGTGTGCCAACCTTGTGTTGTGATGTTGTGCCAAATTAAGTGTTGTGATGCCAGCCTCATGTTGATGACATGCCAGTCTCGTGCTGTCATGATGTGCCAGCATCGTGTTGTCATGATGTGCCAACCTCGTGTTGTGATGTCAACTTCGTGTTGATGATATTGTGTAGCCAGCTTCGTGTTGTGATGCCATCCTCGTGTTGAAGACTCTCAGCCTAGTGTTGATGTTGATGATGCTCCAACCTTTGTGCTGTGATGTTGTTGTTGATGTTGATGATGCTCCAACCTTTGTGCTGTGATGTTGTTGTTGATGATGATGCTCCAACCTTTGTGTTGTGATATTGGTGTTTTTGATGTTGTATCAGCCTTGTGTTGTTATTGATGATGATGATGTATTAGTGTATACTAATCCATGTTGATGCAGTTGATGATGATGATGCCACTTAAGCTTCTTTCTAAATTTGATGATGATGATTCCACTTAAGCTTCTTGTTGAAGTTGATGATAATGATGCAACTTTAGCTTCTTGCTGAAGATGATGATGATGATGCCACTTCAACTTCGTGTTGAAGATGATGATGATGATGCCACTTCAGCTCCTTGTTGAAAATGATTATGATGATGATGATGATGTTATTTCATCCTTCTTGTTGAAGATGATGATGATGTTACCTTAGCCTCATGTTGATGAGGATGAGGATGCCATTCCAGCTCCCTGTTATGAATGATGATATTGATGATGAGAAAAACTTTCGATGATTTATAGATATGCCATTCAGTGTTCCAAGATGTTGTTGATGATGTTTCCCTCTCTCTCACCTAATGTTGTTGTAGAATACCCTTGTTATTAAGGGGGAGTGTTGAAATATTGTAACTGGAAAGAGTATTCTACTTATTATTGATGCATTATTCATTAGATCAATTCCATTTTGTGGATTGATCATGTTGGGTATTGTAAATGACCAAATCCCCTTTTGTGGATTGGTCAAACCCTAATTGTAATAGGATAAATGAAAATTCAGCCCCAGAATATATTAAAGTGGTTATAAGCACCTAGATGGAGAAGTTGGCCCTGCTAGTGAAAAGACGCCTCATTTCAGCGCCTGCCATTTTGTATAAATAAGAGAGGCCAACACCTCATTTGTTCACACACTCACTTGTTCATCAAAGCACAAGTTCATAGCTGCAGTTGGAGAAGAAGGAAGAGAGAGAGAGGTGCATTCTTGGGAGAGGAATTTATGTATTGTTTGAGTTATCTCTTGGAATTGTATTAGCTATCTATATTAAGGAATTTTTTGTTGGGTTTTCTCCCCCATGAGGGTTTCCCAATATAAATGATGTGTCTCTTTTGATTGTGTATTTCTCAGTGATCCTATCTATGTTATGGTTATCTAGTGAATTGAAAAGAAACCTAATAATAGCTTAAACCTTAACATGGAAGATATGTCCAAATACACAGCATGCAAATGAACACACAAATGGTACTTATCTTTTTATATATGAACACCAACTATGTGTATACCTTCCACGAAGCTCCCAGCCATAGATCACGTTGCTCATCACTCTCAGCAGTGGGTCACCCCCGAGCTAGGACTAAACTCCACCCGAGTAAAGGGATTCCTAGGCTAGGATGAGACAATGCGCTTCTACATAGTCAATCAGGAAGGATTCCCTCCTAGGAGCCAACTTATGCACACAAMCTACAACCTCACATTCCCCACATGCTTGTCCCACCCCAGGAAGTGTGCCCCTTCTCTTCTCAATAGTCCCTCGGCTACCCCATTTCCCTTCCAGGGCTTCAACAACAAGTCRGACAAGAATTCTCAGAGCACTATAGTTGCTGCTGGGCTCCCTCCAAGAGAAATCACTTGCCAACAACCTCTCTCACCTCGAGAGAGTTATTCACATGCTTGAAAACCTGCTTCTTATTTTCCAACAAACTCTTTCACCTGCATAGAGTTTCTCACATGCCTGAAAACCTTCCTCTTCATTCCATGTGCCTCACAACCTGCCTCTTTGCTCCCGCCCCTAGATAAACAACAACAGGCTCAGGTGAAAAAAAAAACATTCAGCTAACGTATAGGTAAAAGCAACAACCCTGGCCTTCGGGTTTGGAAATAGGTGTTTCTCATAACAGAGAGGTAAAACAGAAAATTATGTAGGCACAGGTGCGCTATGCCACCCAGGAGGATCACAGGTTTCTGATGATAAAAAAACATAGGATATGGCTTTGATTGCGTGCAAGTTTCATAGGTCGATAGTGGAGGTCATGGCTCAGTGCGTGCGTGCATGGGAAGCTTGGAAAGAATGGAAAAGAACCCCCCCGAATGAACATACTTTCCCACATAAAACTGCATGCTCCAAGATTGACACATGTCTTCATGAAGCTGCATGATCTCCACATATAATTTGTTCCCTTCCCACAGGAACTTAGGATAACATAGGTTATACCCAACCTTAGTCTTTTAGGAAATATACACAATATTACCTTAGAGTTAAGCCTTCAAGCTTAGCCCCTTTTTCCTAGCCTCTTAGCCCCTTCCCATTCCCTACCTAGTGGAACTTAGTCCCSCATTCTCTTTTATAATGGTCAGTCTACATGCATCAATGTATTTATATTAATGATATGAGTATTTACATATACAAAAATAAGCTCATTGGCCTTTAGCATCTAGKCTCTCTGGCCTAATCATCACATAATCCTCCTAGCTTATAATCACTTGGCTCACTAGCCTATGAAACATGTTACATTTACAATTACAATTGGGGCTCGGTCTTGGGATATTACAATCCCCTCCCCTTATTTTTGCATTGTCCTCAGTGCAACTTGTTTATACATGTACAATTCAAATTCTTCAAAAATCTCCAATATTTAGCTATTGGAAGCTTGTTATCCATCTAGTACTCTACTTTCCAACACCAATTTTGGTATTCATACTATAACTGGAAGTCAATTTCTCTATTCCATAGAGCTATTTCTGGCAATAATTTAGCTCATTCTTCCATTTGACACACCCTCCTTATGGAAACTACCATGCCATAAGCATCCTTGATTTGTCTCCTCCTTGTTGCACTCACCCTTCTAGGCTCAGGAATCCCTTCACTGCTACGTATTCCTTCATCGATCCATCTTGCCAAGTCTTTCACCACAAGGAGAGTGCTAACTCATTACCAAAACCCCACCAAGGTTCTACAATTATAGGGCTTTAGTGTCCTAAAAAATATTTGTTCTTTCCCAACATTCCAACTTTAATCAATATTATCTCATCTGCATCACACACATGCAGTTATCATGAGAGAACATAAAAGAATTCATTTAGAACTCAAACTTATTTCATAAATAATTCAACTTTTCCCCAAAATATGAAATTCTATTTCATAAATTTTCATTGTTGCAATAATAGGATGCAATCTTCCTTCTATCTTTCAGCAAGCACCATGGTGAATACCATTTTTTTTCTGCAATGCTTCTATCTTGCATTCAGCCAACAAATTGTCAGTATTTCCTGTACATCATACTCTCATTGAAATATGTACAAAAACATTATGAAGTGTTCTTAGAATTGTCTATAACTAACAATTCAATCACAACTACAAAACAATTTATTAGATAGAATGAATTATCATTCTATGCATACACATGTTCATAAATACTATTAGTAAGTTCATCACTTCTTTTTCTGAACAAAAAAATTTCCTATAGTCAATGCTCATGTGACTACTTGACTTGCAACTTTCCTGTTGCAATGTCCTAACAACTCTTGAAATGTTCACTACTCCATGAGCAACATTTCAGTCATTAGTATATTTATTTCCATGCAATAATATATATGCATGCACTCACAAAACACATTCAACAAATGCATTTAAGTATACAATTCTATCATGTACAATTGCAACTCTGCCACTTACTAGGCATGAGTGCAACTCTCAATGCATATCTATTCAATGCACCAAGTTTGTATTGATTTTCAGAATGATCTTTATCTAAGTCATGTATCTCACCATCCATAATTGGAAATATGGCCAATGTCTTGACACATTCTCCACAGACTTCCCATTGTCTTCTCAATTATTTGGATGCCTTCCTTTTTGACCTGAACACTACACCAATAACACAATTCTATGGTGTTCATTAGTGTTAGCAAAAAGGTTGTAGTCCAAGCATTATTTAAAGATAGGAATCTTTTGGTATTTATGTGGTATATAACCTTTCCATATCCATACCTTTCCATATCCAACCATGTCCTGGTCTCATGCATGACTAGTTTTCTTGGCATCATTCCTATAACAAGTTCTTATCTTTTATTTCTTTGGTTATTACCTCATAACCAAATTAATATGACATGATACTATGCCAGTGTGTGCATTCAAAATATAAAAATATTTGATAAATATAACATGCCTCTAGCCTTTACCACACCTAGTGGTATCTCATTCATGTTAATGTACTTAAACAATACCATACCGTGTATTATAAAAATTCAATCCGGGAAAATTCTTACCTGAATTTCCCTTTGACAACTATGCAACATAATTTCAAAAGAGAAATACTTACCTGCATAGCTATCATTAAATGAATTTGATGTTACATGATTAGTTGATGACAATATAAGATTTCAAGCCTCTTTTATCAGTCTTATAATTAACATTCTAGCTTTATGTTGCTTCCTTCTATTTGCAGCAACATCATCAGCAACACTTGTAAACATGCAAGAATTCTCTCTTTATGATTGTCTAACCAGCCATAACATACTTGCTACTACAGTAATTGCAACAACTTCTACCTCCCTGTAACACTTTTTCTTGTTGATCCCAGAAGTCTTCAATTTCTCCTGGATTCCTGAATCTTCTCGTGCTCTCACTATAATCATTGTGCATGATTATTTCTGTCCTGAGCAATTTCTATCCAAATCACTGTCGGTTGCCTTTGCATTTCTAGCCAAATACTAATGTTGATATTAACCTTCAACTTTTATTTATTTTCTAGATCTATCTATCCCAACTCATACTTGGATGAATTATAATTCCAATTATGTTGTCTTATATACTTTGGATCTTCAACATCCATTTACTTTTTGGACTGAACTTCTTCAGCCCTTTCCTAGCTGAATACTTTAGTATTTTAGTTTTCTTGCAGTCTACTCTTTTGTTTTCCAACTAGCCTCAAACTTGACTTGCATAGCCAAACTCTAGCATATTGTAAGGATGCACATATGCCTCCTTCACTAGCTGCATAGAATTAATTGAAGTAATTATTTTTTCTTTTACTTTACCATCATAATTTCGAGTGATACTTCCAACCTATGGGAATGTCACTCATGGCTCTATGCCACTTAAGATGGACTTTTGTTAGGCACCATCTCTTTTTGCATTCAAAACCATGTGTAGAACCATTTTCTTCTTCATGGTTCCTTATTGATTCTCTACAGAGATTCATTTGTTTTTGAAGTCCTTCTTGGCTTTGACATCTCCATGCTATTGTGGAAATATCTTCAATACTTTTGGAATGCATCAACAATCCTCTATTTTTCTTGTTCCCTCTTTGAGTGTTGTCATGCATTCCTATTAGCTAAATATCTACCTCAATATCTCTTCTTCCATTATCTTAGGATGTTAAAGGACTTCACTCCATCCATGAATCTTTCCTTGTCTACTTTGCATACTTGCAACCACATATTATGTTGATATTAACTTTCAACATTCCATTATTACTTGGATTCCTCTGATCCAACTCCTACATGACCCAATTATATTTCCAATCATGTTCTTTGAGTAACCTTGGTCATCTAACACTAATTTATTTCTTGAGGAAATTGATTTAGCCTTTCCTTATCTGATCATATCAACACTTGGATTTTCTTGATGATTATTACTTCTCCTGTCTTGACCCATCTGATTTTTCAACCTGACATGCATATTCAACTTATGTCATGACATAATAGATGCACTTCATACCATGCTTCCACTACGCACTCTGATAGCAATAATGGAGGTGTTATCTCCAAACTGTAGGACTAGTCTTTGGAAATGTTGCCACTTTCTCCATGCATACACTTTGTCTTTCTTTATCAGAAAAAAATAGCATCCTGATATATATCAATCGATATAGAACAAGTCTTCCCCAAACCAGAATTTCATTCAGGTTTTCCATGTTGCTTATTGAACCCAACCTCTATTCCCCTAACTTATTAAAGATTTCAAATGAAAAATGAAGAATTGTCTTTGTCCTTATTTCTTCGATCTGTAGACATCTCTATCACTTATTATGTTTTAAATGTAACCATTACATCCAAAAACGGGCATACAACAATTCTTGCTAACTAGAACCATAATATATCATTTTGGTAACATATGCACAATTTTCCTTTTATGGTCACCAACAATATTCTTTCTGACTTCATGTGATCTATGCTAATCAATCTTTAGTTATGATGGAATACCTGAGATGCTCTTTCAAATACCTTTCCTTTGACTGTGTCCTTGCTCAATTCTGAGTTCTGAGCAGAAAGTTATGGACAATTGCAAATTGTCTTTTCAATGACATAATCCCTATGCAGTTATTCTCCTTTCTCATAGCCAAAATATCTATTGGACCTTTATTGGATCCACTCATAAGGTTCACTGACCTTCTTTACCACTTTTGATGCAGGTCCGAACAATCAAAACTTCACGAGCTTCTTTCCTAAGCCCATTTTTTGTTTCTTTAACACAATTTATGGGCACTAGCCCCTTTTTATTCAGCCCCCAACCGCATTTGACTGTAGGATGTAACCAAGCATGAGCATATAGGCACTTATCTAGATCCTAGGGAACTTTGGGGCACTAGAACTTCATAGGTTCTCTCAACTTCCACATTGACTTATCTTGAACGCTGAACTGACGAACTCTCAGACTGGCTCTCCATATCTTCGCACTTCGGATACTCGGAGGATGCACTGATTGACGATCCTCATTCTCTGTTTAGATATACAGTCAACAGGGGCTCTGAGACTCCGGGCTTCAAGAGTTCTGAGGCTCCATCTTGCGCTACCTCCCTAATTTCTGAATTGGCGATTTCACAAACAACAAATCAACGAATTGTGCCTTCTTGTTAACCAACGACCATGGTCAACTCTGGGACTCTGGGCTTCGAAAGTTTTGGATGTCCACAATCTCAATACTTCCAGAGTGCCAAGTCTCTGGATTGCAGGATTTTCTGCCATGTATCCTCTCCCGATCAATGGCTAGGATTTTCTCTACAGCTCTGGGCTTTGGGGCTTTCGAAAGCACCTCTCCACAAATCTCTCAGAGCATCGACTTACCAGAGATCTTCTCCTCCTCCACGTATCATCTCCCGATCAATGGTCGAGATTAACTCCGGCCTTTGGGAGTTCTCGACTCAAAGCAACTTGCAACTAAATTCATCCAGAGTACCAATTCTTCGAATCTTGGGATATGGTGCCATGTGTCCATTGTAATCAATGGATGAGATGGACTCCAGCCTTCTGAAGTCCTCAACCTCAACGGCTTATGCCTTGAATCCTATGGAATTCCAAGTCTCCGGACTATGGGATCTACTTCCACGTGTCCTCTCCTGATCAACGATGAGTATTTACTCCACTCTTCGGAGCTTCAGGGGTTTCACCTTCATCACACTCCRTTCCTTCCGAATCTCAAATTGGAGAACTCCTGGAGTATTCATCTRTAACTTAACACCAAGGGGMGCTACRTGGAAATAAATAAGGAATGGACACGTGGCCCTATCTGACGGGTGACAYGTGTCATATACTAACTCGCACGATCGGTCTTTGAAAAAAATGGAACACGGTGACACGTGGTAAACATCAAGTGTGTCCACATCACCCTAGGTGATGTCAGCATGCCACGTCACTCAGGTGCTTCTTGACTTCAGAACTTCGGACTTCAACATATTTTCACAACTTCTTCTAACATTTCCTCCAAACTTCACATTTTTGAACTCAGTGGTTTCCTTAGCTCTGTTGTCATTCCATTATGGTGGTAACACATGGCCCCACCAACGAGAAACATGTGTCAAGTCCCAATTTCTACTAAGGGCGTGTCAAAGGTAAAAAATAAAGTGAGAGTAGGTCCATGTCACCCTAGGTGACGTCATTGCGCCACATCACATTGGCGCTTCAAAACTTTGGCACTTCAGGATTCGAAAATTTTTACATCCACAAACTTGTTAACATCCTGAATGTCGAACTACCGAACAATTGTTTCCCGGAGATTCGATAATTTGGGGCTCCTAGACTTAAGAGATATCCTCAACATAGAACTTTATAACACCCAAACATCGAATTCCTAAACCTCTTAACCTTTCTGGGGTCCACGTGGTACAACTCTCATCATATAAGATGGTGACACATGGCCCCCATGTGTCAGACTGTTATTGGTCCAACAAGGTCGTAAAAAATTCAATTCTGACTGACAAGTATCTTTGATACCATTTTGTAACACCCCTGGCCACCTAGGCCAGGGCATGCTACTTCGTAAAACCACTCTTTCTAATCTTTGATACCAATTTGTAACATACCCAACCATGGACCGACCAAGCTACGCCACACATAAACTCTTGTGGAACTTCATACATTGTAACATACCCGACCTTACAGGCTGGTCATGCCAACTCCATAAAAAAAATACTATTCGTATATAAATAAAACATAAAACATAAAACGTATTCTGCTAATACACATATTAATGCGGAAATAACAGTAAATTCTATACAAACAACATATACAAGCAATTTCTCATAAATAGAAGACATGTCCAAATACATATCATGCAAATGAACACATAAATGGTACTTATCTTTTTATAGATGACCACCAAATGTGTGCAAACCTTCCATGAACCTCTCATCCATAGACCACGTTGCTCATCACTCTTAATAGTGGGTCACCCCCGAGTTGGGACTAAACTCCACCCGGGTAAAGGGATTCCTAGGCTAGGTTGAGACAATGCGCTACTACACAATCAATCAGGAAGGATTCCCTCCTAGGATCCAACTTATGCACACAACCTACAACTTCTCATTCCCCACATGCCTGTCCCACCCCAGGAAGTGTGCCCCTTCTCTACTCAACAGTCCCTCAGCTGCCCCACTTCCCTTCCAGGGCTTCAACAACAAGTCATACATGATTTCTTAGAGCACTATAGTTGTTTTTGGGCTCCCTCCAGGAGAAATCACTTCCCAACAACCTATCTCACCTAGAGAGATTTTCTTACAGGCCTACCAACCCGCTTCTTCTTTTTCGACAAACTCTCTCACCTGGAGAGAATTGCTCACACGCCTGACAACCCGCCTCTTCATTCCACATGCCTGACAACCCGCAACTTCGCTCTTGCTTCTAGATAACCAGCAATAGGCTCAGGTGAAAAAACAATAACATTCAGCTAACGTACAGGTAAAAGAAGCAACCTCGGCTTTCGGGTTTGGAAATCGGCGTTGCTCATAACAAGAAGGTACAACACAAGCTTATGCAGGCACAAGTGCGCTTTTCCACCCAAGAGGATCA
>JASDQU010103542.1:297137-308737 GCA_032191745.1 Picea mariana | reverse complement strand
GCTCACTAGAATCAATTTAATCCCATCATTTATAATCTACCCATGCGTTGGTTCGTCTTCCATTGAATGGTTCATCTCCCACATATTGGTTCGTCTCTTACAAATCATCATTTTTATTTTTTCAATAAGCTTAGTTATGTAGAAAATCATTGATGAACATTGAATTCACTAAAACAAAATGCGAGAATTTGAGGAGAGGTGGTGTTATAGTCAAGGAACCCTCAAATAATTTAATGCAAAAATGTAAATGAGACAAGAGAGTGTAATCAAATGTGAGAGAACCATTTCCTATGCTCTCTCCCATCAACAATGGAGGAGCAATTCGAAAAAATAACCATGAATTATGCCAAAATTGAGCCAAACAAAAATAGCCAGCGTTGGAGCTAGTTAGAATGTTGGATAGTTGCAAAGCCTTGGGAGAATAGACTCGTGGAAGAATCCCAAGTGAATTCTTATGAAATTCAATCTCTTAAAATCTATGACGATGTTGGAGAGAATCCGAGGAAATCTAATGAACCATGCAGATTTAATGTTCGTAGAAACAATGTTATTGTTCATGTTGCTACAAATTGTGGGATCATTGAGGAGCAAGAGTTAAGAAGGATGGATTTCGATCTCCCTTCATATTGATAATTTTCATCTCTCTTCGTATTGATAATGGTCTCTCTTCATACTTCTTTCCAATGCTTATTGTGATCTTTAACTTACTTGGAACTCCAAATGAAGAAGTTTGGCCAGGAGTTTCACAACTTGGTTACTGGCATCCTTAGACTTAATCATTTTACTACTAAGAAAGACATAGTTTCTATTGTCTTCTCAATATCATAACAAGTTCACAAGTGGAGATGTAAAAGCATCATGCTTGGCCTATTCTTTCTGATTTTTCGCTTGGCCATTCGTTACATCATTAATAAAAGGCCGTGACTATTCTAGATCTTTGTTGCTACTCCATTGATATCTGGGAATAAACAAAACTATAGTAAAAATATATAATACCAAAGTGTGTGCATAGGATAGATTGAATTATAGAAATACAGAAGGCAGAGAGACGTTTATGCCAGAGAATGAAAATGCCCAAGGGAATAAATGAGACAAAGGCATTTCTTCATGAGGAAGACAAGTGGAGTTAAACCAGGATGTTATGGACAACTACCATAGCTTAATTTAGGCCCTAAGAAATATAGTCGCTCTGATACCAATGTGGAATACATTTTATTAATATGATACACATATAAATACATGAGCTATAACCTTTGGATTCATCTTCCAAGAGGTCTCTTGGAATCTGGAAGACAATTCCTATTCACTTGAATTTTCATATTCATTATCAAGTGAATAATACTATAACCCTAAAGGATTAGGGTTCAAACAATCATGACATAAATTATGAAAACAAAACACAGAATTCTAGGTTTTCAATTAAAAAAACACCATTTGAATGCAATTATGGGTTTTGCCAAATAAGATTTGAAATATTTATAGGGTTTTTATTTAAAAATCAAACCTAGTCGACATATATATCGATGGAGGGAAGATTTGGAAGAGTGGGAGAGCTTGAAGTGATAAAAGTTACATCAAGAGAGAAGGAGTATGAGCTAGAGGAGTACTTAAACTTAACAAAGGAAAAAATTGTCAACTTTGCTAAAAGGCTACTAGAAGTTGAGAACTTAGTCTTTTGCAAATTAATTATAAGGAAACATGGGGTGAATTAATAACTCTTCAACCAGATCTAAAGAGTTCAAGTGAGAGAGAAGGTGAACTCAATCCAACCTTAAATAAATTGAACCTAACACTAGTGTGATTGCCATGACATGCATTACATAAAAAATATTTGCAAACGAGTGTACTTAGTTGAAATATTGCAAGAATATTAGGGGTTATGCATTTCTTGGATTCTTTGGATTTATGATGACATCATTCACAATGTTCAATTTTTCATTGACAGAGTACCAAGCTCCATTTCATAGTCTAAATAGATCTGTTCTATTTTTGAATAATGGAACAAGAGTAGTTTCAACCTAAACATACCTGCACTAGAACAACTCCCATTTCAAGTATGTGAAATTAAATGTATCATTGAGGAGTTCCCTTGGTGTCATACAGGGGATTGTTTTGGTTGTTAGATCAAGTGGTTGTTGTAACATTAGTACTATACTATGAATCCACCCATCGATTTTGATTTTGGTTATGATATTTTCTATCTTGCAACATCTCACAACCTCTATCCAACTCACCATCACCAATCCATGTGTTACATTCGTTAGGATAGTTGAACTTGGATCCTTTACTTCTTAGCTTCCTTCCTCTACCTTTCAAACAATTTAAAATGTGAGTCCATCCTATGTATGGTCATGCATGGCTAAGCGACAAACTATCAACTATTTTGCTACATATACTATTAATTCTTACAAATTAACTAACCTTACATTGCATAGTAGCAACAAACTTGAATCTCGATAGTCATATATCTAGTCATCAATCTTGTTTCAATACAATAGTCGGCCTTAAAAAGGTCCATCTATGATTTAGTCTAGTTGATTTGATTGGGTCTAGGAGGACTAAATTTTAATTGAATCCACATCAAGAAACTCTGGGACAAGGAGTATACAGAAGACAAAAATATAAAAAATGATAGGCTCTTTCAACATACACAACATTTGACATTCCCATTGGACATTCCCAATGATCTACAAGACTACATTGCTACATTAATTCACTTGCTATATAGAGCCAAGGTGGTATTCAAGATGATTAATGATCCTTATTTCTCTTCAAGAAATGTTCTTCAACTTGATTCAGTAGCTCGATCCACGATGTCGAAAAACTCTTTACTTGGTAGTTTTTTTCTTTGAAAGGAATAATAAATGTCGAAGCAAACCCCTATTATGTGAGCCCATGAAGACAAGTAGAACATATTGACACAAATTCTATGATAGAAAAACTTTCTAGTGCTTTGTGTACAACCCCTACTATTAAAAACTTCCCATGGTGCATCGCCATAACTCCTATGGTACTAGCTCAATGTGAGATTATCTTATTTATCACTTAGTTGGGTGACACATTTAGAAGTCGTCTTACTTCGGTGAGGAATGAGGATGTCGAAATCCACCGAAAGTTGAAGTTGCCACATTAGAGGTCTATTCTAGGTGGTATGAGGATGCATGGAGTTGTTGAAGGACATCTGTTGAGGTTGTCATGTTGACGTTCTAGGCCAAATTAGCATCGAGAAGCTAGAGGAGAGTCTGTGATGTAAATCTAGCCATGCATCACAATGTTGTGGACCTAACTATTGTGCCTTGTTGGCAGTTGTCAAGGACTATATTTATCCTTGTTGATAGACTATCAACCTAGGACTTTGAAATGGCAAAGAAGATATGTATTTAACTATGACATGATTTCAAAGCTTTGTGTAGAAACTTTGCATGGTGGATATCTGTTATCTGTGAAGTAAGTTTTATATAATGAATATTTGTTGTTGTGAGATGAACACACAAAATATTATAATTTCACTAATCCCATATATCACTTCAATGTTTCTATCAAAAAGTCTACATGGTGGATGTCCATTACTCTTGGATGACCCTTTTGTCTTTCCCAAAAAAATATCATGGTCTTATTTGTCACTTCAAGGTTGAAATTTGCATAATGGATATTCATTTATGTAAAATGAACACAAAAACATATTATGATTCAACCTATTAGTGACTTAACTTAGTAGAAAGTCTCAAAAAGATTGAGGTGGATGAGCACATGCTTTTCAGTTTGGCATTTTATGCATGCCGAAGTGCTTAGTTGGCTAGTTTGACATGCCTTTTTGTTTGGCATCATGGTCCAAGCTAGCTCACCTTGTTGGCACCCATACAGGACTATACTTATCCTCATCGGTAGACTATCTACTAAGAACTTTGAAATGAAAAATAAGAGATATAAAACTATGACATAATTTAAAGTTTCATGTAGAAACTTTGCATGTTGTAGGATATTTGTGAAATATGTTGTATATGATGGATATTCAATGAGATGAACATACAAAACATTATAGTTTTATCTATCGTATCTCCAGTGTTTCTTTCAAAAAGTTTACACCGTGGATATCCATCACATTTTGATGAGCCTTTGTCATTGAGCAAAAAATATAAACTATCATAATGGATCTTATTTAATAAAAAACAAATATAGTGGACTTAATCCATCTTACATTGAATAACCTTCACTATTATTACTCTAATAAAGCATGAGTTCTTCATTACACTCATATATCCAAAAATATTATAATTATAAATATATCAATGTAAAATAGGCAATTATTTTACCATAAATTGTTTTTTTATTTTCATTCCATGACCTCACACTTTATCATGAAAATTGCTATATTGTCCCATTAGCTATTTTCATTTGACTGGGCATCCTTTTTAATTTGAAATATTAAAATGAGAAGAGTTTTTATTTTTTTGGATGCGTACGTGTCAAGTTCAAGTTCTTACGTGTAGTGGACAGACGAAAAGGATGCGTCCGGTAAAAACAAAAACTCTCATTTTATTGGGATGCTGGTGATGTTTGTGAGATTCTACGCCCCACAAACGAATGAATAGGACTAAACGCTTGCTAATTTGTAGATTCTGAAATTCCTAACTCATCTACCCCGAATCAATAGCATGGACCATCCAGGGCTTCCCGTCACCGATTTCTAGTTGACCTTCCAAAGCTTCCCGTAGCAGAATTTATACAGCCTCCTCCCATATCCACTCTGGAATAGAAACTGAGATGGAAATCAGTTTTCTTGTCCTGCAACCACCATTAATGCTTCCTCCTCCTTCACTGTTGTTGTTCCCAACAACAATTACAACTACCATGTATTTAAATCACCATTAATGCTTTATTTAATTGAACAATGAAATGGATTTCCTATTAATGCCCCCCCAAAACAACTATCAAATGCAGGAATTTGACAAGATATTGTGTAAAAAATAAATTATATATATATAACTTAACATTCTGTGAATGCATTATGTGGATGGGATTAAAGTGTAAGGAGAAATAAATAGTAGAATTATTTTTTTACCCAGTTCTTCCATATTGGTGATCCTCTATCTGTCGAATAAAAACTCCGAGACAGGTGAAACTGGACAATGCATATCAATCAAAATTCATAGAAATTTTTTAAACCAGTCGAAATGATATAAGAAACTCAGTTCCTTCCAAAAACAATTTACTTAGCACAAGCATCCAAAAACTCTAGAGTCTACTCTATAACCTCTCAGAAACCAGAAAACAAACAAAGGCAGATAAATAAATATGTCTAGTAAAAGAGAAATGGAGTTCAACCATACTTTTTCACTTCCTCTTCGGCTTTGAGAATTGCATGGGCAAAAGAAAAATAATGATTCAGTACTAGATGTCAAAAGGACTTAAACTGATCATCCGGATTTGCCTAAAGAAACACAAAATACAAATACAAAACAAAAATTGCCTGATAAAAAAAAACACAAAATGATTCTTATAATGACAAAATGGCTACTTGGGTTTCTCTCTAAAAGTTAATGAACAAGAATCTTAACTATCCTTCAATTGGGATTGCTATTAGTTGCAGTACATAAGGCATCTCTTGTCAACAAGGTAGAAATCAGTACTTAGGATTCTCTCAGATAAAGTAGCATCAATGCGGATGATATTTAAAACTTTGATCAAACCATCAATGCGGATGATCTTTAAAACTTTGAGAAAGCTGAGACTAAAAGAAATAAGTGAAGTCCATCCTAATGAAAAGATCCAAATCAATTTGGTTGTAACGTGGTTGACCCTATTGCTTTCTTGTTTATTAACCCACTAGTTGTTTGTTTATTATTTATCCAATTATCCCAGCCGTGTTTACTGGATTAACCTGCCTGTTGTTGCTTTTAAACCCTCTTCATCGTGTGCGTATCAATTCATTAAACGTGGTTTTTTTAACTCTGCCAAACCAGTGCACTGATTAGATGACACTAAAGGTAGTACTCTGCCAAACTAGAGTGGTTTGTGTTAAAAAACAGAGATGGATCTATTCTAATGAGACTCTGTTAATGTTTTATGACATGCTCCCAAGACCTTGATATTGTTGACTTGGAACGCGAGTAGTAAATCACATTTATCAGAGGACGGTTGATATTTCAAGCAGGCATCATATGAATCTTGATAACCCTTACTATCCATTTATTTGTGAGAAATTGGACGACTCTGATAACCTTAAGGTTTGTCTACCCCTTTAAGGAATCTCGAGCTGCAATGGCAACCCTCAGTCTCCAATTGATTCGTGTATTCTCGAGGTTTTTAAATGAACTTGCATCATTTCAAGAAATGTGAGATGCAATATTCTCTGTTGATATGAGGATTGATCAAATGATGAAGGATATTCATTGTCGCTTAGCCTTACTAGACTCCCCTCTGTGACATGGCTTCATGCTGGACATGACCCACAACCTTAGTGGGTCATGCCACTCATTGGTTGAATCTTCTCCATTGGATAGAGAATTCCCTTTGGTTACCTCGTTAAGTGTGATGTAACTGTAATGTATTTCTGGACTGATATCCCCTCTGTGAGTTTCAGAAAACTTTGAAAAGTATCATACCAATGATCTATACTTTGAAAACTTTAAATTCTATCTGGTAGCATCTTTATATGTTTTTAAATTTTTTTGGCTGATTTTTTTTTTATGTAGTCTACCATCCTATCTTCTAATGTGATAGTAGTCAGCCTAGYCCACAGGGATKGACCTAAACACCTAATTGAAACCAAACCCTCTGCAAGCTAACACTTATTTACATTCTGTTAAAATATACAAAATATCTCTRCTAATCTTATCTTACAAATATGTTAAAATATACAAAATATCTCTACTAAARCTCTGCTAATCTTATCTTACAAATATACAAAATATGATACAAATATACATCATTATGAGATTCATACTTGCAAATTGTTGAACATTTAACCAACTTGAAAACCGATCTTACTATTTTCAACCACGCTGCAAAGCATCACATTGTAATGTGAATATGTTTACAGAAGTTGTAGATCTCGTTTTAGTAGACTTTGTTGTGGATGGTTGGATCGYTGGGAAGAGGACGCTTGAAAGCTTATTTCAATCAATTGAAGTATATGCATGGTATAAGGTGAATTAAGTGGACATGGTATAAGGTGAATTAAGTGGTTATGGGTCTAGTAGTCAAGTTATTTGTCTTTGTAAATATTATTCTGGGTTAAGTAAAATTGTCCACTTAATTCACCTTACTTATCTTACAAATATACAAAATATAATACAAATATACATCATTATGAGATTCATACTTTCAAATTGTTGAACATTTAACCAACTTGAAAAACGATCTTACTATTTTCAACCACCCTGCAAAGCATCACATTGTAATGTGAATATGTTTACAGAAGTTGTAGATCTCGTTTTAGTAGACTTTGTTGTGGATGGTTGGATCGCTGGGAAGAGGACGCTTGAAAGCTTATTTCAATCAATTGAAGTATATGCATGGTATAAGGTGAATTAAGTGGACATGGTATAAGGTGAATTAAGTGGTTATGGGTCTAGTAGTCAAGTTATTTGTCTTTGTAAATATTATTCTGGGTTAAGTAAAATTGTCAAAACTGCAATCTACATGTTTATAATAGAGAATCTAAGTCATGGAGCAAAAGGAATTCTCCACTCATAAACAATGCAGCACAAAAAATAAAGGAATTCTCCACTCATAAACAATGCAGGACAAAAAATAAAATGAAAATTAAAGTAACTTTATTTTTATTTTTAGATATATGCATAATTAGAGATATGCATAATTAGAGATACACTAAGAATCTCCAAAAAAGATATTTCATTTTCACACAATCTCTATTAACTTATTATTATGATTATGATCATTTTTAAATTTTAAATTAGTATACAAAATTTTATTTCAATTTAGATTATTATAAAGATTCTTATTTAACTTTTTAGATTATGTCTAATAATTTAGATTATTTATAACCCTTATGTGTAGTTATTTAGATTATTATAAAAACTCTCATTTAAATTTTTATGATCATAGCAAATATTCTTAGATAGATTTTTTGACAGGTATGATATAAAAATATAAAAGTAGATTGGTTATGACAATTAAAACATGCAGTGTTCAATATTAACTATACAATAATTTATTAAGTATATTTTTATGACAAATATGGTATATGAAGGTAAGGTAGTGGTTATTAAAATTAAATGTGTAATGAAATAGTAATTATGATGTACACTCATTTAAATTATTATAAATATTCTTATTCAAACATGTAATGAAAATAGTAATTATAGCCTAATGAAAATAGTAATTATAAGGTGTAGTCATTTAGATTTTTATAAAAACTCTTATTTAAATTTTTATGGTTATAGTAAATATTCTTACACAGAATTTTTTGACAGATATGAAAGAAAGATATAAAGGTAAATTGGTTGTGACCATCAAAACATGCAATGGAAAAAGGTAGCTTTATTTTTTTAATTCAATATTAATTATACAATTGTTCTTATTAAATAGATTTTTATAACAATTATGGTATAAAGGTAGATTAGTTACAGTTATTAAAATTAAATATGTAATCAAAATAATAAGTGTGGTGTATAATCAGTTTTATTATTATAAATATTTTTATTCAAACATGTAATGAAAATATTAATTATACTAGTGTCTAGTGATTTAGATTATTAAAAAACTTTTATTCAATTTTTTTTTAATGGTTATAGTAAACATTCTTACACAGATTTTTTGGGACAGTTATAATAGAAAAATATAAAGGTATATGACCATTGTGGAAAAAGGTAATTGTATTTTTTTAATTCAATATTAATTATGTAATTGTATTTTTTAATTCAATATTAATTATACAATCATTTATTTTATTTTAATTATATAAGTAAAACTTTGTTATTATAACCCATTATCAATATTTATATTTTTTATGTGTTTTATTTCTTATGTTTATGTGTGGTATCACAAGTTTATTTATAAGAATGGCTCTTAAGTGCAAGTTTACTCAAAAGAAATATGGATGTTTTTATATGTTCATTTTTTCTCATTAATTTTTAATTATATGAAAGTTATGTACATACATTATTAATAAAAACATTTTTTTCGTGAAAGGGTTTAAAACCCTTTTCAAGTGATGGAAGAAGGGTGGGGCCCCACTCTCCTTAGAGTAGTGTAGTTTTTCTTGTTTGTATATTTTTATTTTTTATGTTTTTATTAAGCTCATACATATAAAAATTTACTTTTTAAACACATTTACTTGATACAATCTTACATTTACACTTAAAGCATGTAATCCTACATTCACATTCACATTTATAAAAATCTCATTCAAACTATGCAATAGTATATTTCAATTTTCTAAAAACTTTTTTCACTTGCAAATTATATAATTTTACATAATACACCAAAAATATTAAAAGTTGTTTTAATAACTTAACTATTCTTATTATTTTAGTTTATTTATTTATTTATTATTTGATATTTTTCAATTTATTTTTATTTTTCAATTTATTATTTTATTTTATTTTCTATTTATTTTCATTTTATTATTTATATATTTTCTAGTTAGATAAAATGATTTATGTGATAAAGTGATTTATGTGTTTTTTATAAAAACAAATTAAGTAATATATGATATATTAAATTTGAAATTATATTATATATGTTTGTTTATTTAAAATTGTACATATATGTATAAATGGTTTTGACAATATTGTTTGTTTATGTTTGTACATATTAGTTTGATATTATATGTGTGTTTATTTGAAATTGCATGTCTGTAAGTGGTTTTGACAATTTATGTGTATGTTTGTATATGGATTTGAAATTGTATAATGTGTGTTTTTTTGTTTGAATTCATGTATTGTATATGTTTATATTTATATATTAATTTGAAATTGTATATTGTGTGTTTACTTATTTGAAATTATTATATGTGTATAAATGGTTTTGACAATGTTTGTTTATGTTGTATATTGATTGGAAATTCTATAATGTGTATTTGTTTATTTCAATTTGTATATTTCATTTTCACACGAACTATATTAACCTATTATTATGACTATGATCATTTTAAAATTTTAAATTAGTATAAAAACTTTTATTTAAATTTAGATTATTATAAAAACTCTTATTTCAATTTTAAGATTGTGACTAATAATTTAACTTATTTATAACCCTTATGTATAATTATTTAGATTATTATAAAAACTCTTATTTAAATTTTTATGATTATGACAAATAGTTTTACATAGATTTTTTTGACAAATATGATATAAAAATAGATTGGTTATAACAATTAAAACATGCACTGTTAAATATTAATTATTCAATAATTTATTAAGTTTAGTTTTATGACAAATATGGTATATGAAGGTAAGGTAGTGGTTATTAAAATTAAATGTGTAATGAAAATAGTAATTATGATGTACACTCATTTAAATTATTATAAATATTCTTATTATTTATTTTTATTTTTATTATTTATATATTTTTTAGTTAGATAAAGTGATTTATGTGTTTTATATAAAAACAAATTAAGTAATATGTAATATATTAAATTTGAAATTATACAATGTATGTTTGTTTATTTAAAATTGTACATATATATGTAGAAATGGTTTTGACAATATTGTTTGTTTATGTTTGTACATATTAATTTGATATTATGTGTGTTTATTTGAAATTGCATGTCTGTAAGTGGTTTTGACAATTTATGTGTATGTTTGTATATGGATTTGAAATTGTATAATGTGAGTTTTCTTGTTTGAATTCATGTATTGTGTATGTTTATGTTTGTATATTAATTTGAATTTGTATATTGTGTGTTTACTTAATTGAAATTATTATATGTGTGCAAATGGTTTTGACAATGTTTTTTTATGTTGTATATTGATTGGAAATTGTATAATGTGTATTTGTTTATTTCAATTTGTATATTGTATGTTTGATTGTTTGAAATTCCATGTGTGTAGATGGTTTTGACAATGTTTGTTTGTTTATATATTGATTTGAAATTGTATAAAATGTGTTTGCTTATATAAATTTATAGTGTTTCTTAAGTATTTGAATGCATGTTTATATTTGTGCATTGATTTGAAATTGTATAATGTGTGTTTACTTATTTGTATTTGTATATTATGTGTTTGTTTTCCTTTATTTGTGTTTGTAAATTGATTTGAAATTGTATAATATATATTCACATCTTTGAATTTGTATATTGTGTATTTGTTTATGTGTATGGGTACATATTGTGTGTGAATGATTTTGATTTCAAATTGTATAAAATGTGTTTGCTTATATAAATTTATAGTATTTCTTAAGTATTTAAATGCATGTTTATAATTGTGTATTGATTTGAAATTGTATAATGTGTGTTTGTTTATTTGTATTTGTATATTATGTGATTGTTTTCCTTTATTTGTGTTTGTAAATTGATTTGAAATTGTATAATATATGTTCACATCTTTGAATTTGTATATTGTGTATTTGTTTGTTTATGGGTACATATTGTGTGTGAATGATTTTGATTTGAAATTGTATAAAATGTGTTTGCT
>JASDQU010103542.1:282031-297037 GCA_032191745.1 Picea mariana | reverse complement strand
ATCCAAAAGCTGTAGTCGGAAATGGAGGTCCTCCAATCCTTGTCAGAGCTCAAAAACCAACCCATAGAGGATGGCCAGACTATCCTTCAACTGCGAGTCATGGATGAAGTCGGTGGACAAGTGCGTGCTATGATGGGCATTCCGGGGAAAGGGTGGTGCCTCCCAAGGTGGTTGGGAGGAGTAGGCCATCGGTGCAAAAGAAGGCCCGCTAGCTAGGGAATTCGGTGGAACTGTTGGAAATCACGAGAGAGATCCCGACGAGCTATCAGTGATGACCAGACATTCGAACCGGGAGGCAGGCGGGGTGGAGGAGGCGAGAGGTTCCATCTCAGGTTGCAAAGGCTGTGAGGATTGCGTTGAGGGAGAGCCAGGGGGAGAAACAGAAACACGGGGCCGGGGAGGATGCCATGGAGATCCTCTCCTTGGCCTCTCTCTTTGCTGCAACATTCTGAGCTCACAGGGAAGGAAAAACTAAACCAAATGTCTTGGATGGACGTGGAGAGCTTGGAGAAGTCTGAAGGCGGTGAGCACCATGAAAAACCAGAGTGAGCCAGGTCTGGGCGGCAGAGGGATAAGAGGGTCGGATCTCATGCGAGGGTTGAAGTCACCTGCAGACAGAGAAGCCATAGTGGAGACAACAATGGGAGTTGGGTGCACCGATGTTAATGGTGCAGCGAACGTCGTAATATCAAATAAATGCATGGTTTAGGCGGCGGGTCTTGGCACGAGCCGGGCACATGGTCCCCTGCCATGTTGGCATGTCCTCTCCTCATCCTCCCGCCATGTGGCCCGCACTAACACCCCATCCAGGGGAAGATTTGCAATTCTTTGATTGATATCTATATATTATATTTTTTGAATGAATGTGTTTGTTGGGTATAATTTAAAATTGATTTAAAATCTATTTAAACTAGTATTATATATATATATATATATATATATATATATATATATATATATATATATTATATTTTAAAGTTTTTTTAAAATTAATTTTAACATTTTTTATGATTTTTTTTTTCAATTTTTTTTTGTTTCTATGATTTTTATTTTTATTTATTTTTAATCATTCTTTAAGCTCTTTTGATATCATCATTTTAATCCCTTTTTAATAAAAATTATAAACATTATTAATAACTGTTTTTAATAAACATTATAAAAATAACATTAATATGAGCAATGCAAAAATTATCATAATTTCATTTTATTGATGCTAATAATCCCTTTTTAATAAAAAATATAAACATTATTAACAACTATTTTTAATAAATATTATAAAAATAACATTAATATGAACAAGGAAAAAATTATCATAATTTCATTTTATTGATGCTAATAAGTTCTAGAAATTTCATCAACATTACTACTAAATTCACATATTAAACAAGATAATAAAATCACCTTGGCATGTTGATATGTTAAAAAAGTTATATCAACAATGCATAGAAGTTTTTGGGGTAAATAAGCTTCCATTTTCCCGTGATTGACCCTGTTAATAGAGATTTTTAATATCTTAAAGCAAAGAGAAGCTCTTTCATTTTAATACACATTATTGGAATATATCTTTAAAAAACAATTTAAAAAACTTATTATAAAAAAAAGTAGGAAACACATGTTAAGTATCTTTACACTCATGCAAAGCTCTTAGTCATTCATATCAAACAAATATACAAATTTCAACAATAACCATTACCAAAATACAATTTTATAAGGGCACCAAATGATCATATATGAAAAAACAATAATAGATTTTTCTCTTTTATTTTAAAATATATATTTAAAAACAACTTAAAAAAATATTTCAAAGCTCTTAGTCATTCATATTAAACAAATATACAAATTTCGACAATAACCATTACCAAAATACAATTTTACCAAATGATCATATATAAAAAAACAATAATAGATTTTTCTCTTTTATTTTAAAATATATATTTAAAAACAACTTAAAAAAAATATTTCAAAAACTTCAAATATATATTTAAGAAAGAAATAATACCATAATTTTTTTCTTTAAAGAAATTTACCTACCTTCTTATAAGAAAAAGGGTGGAGAGCACATATATCTTTACACTCTAATATATTAAATTAATATATAAGTTTCAACAACCACCATAGATACCAAATCATTACATAAAACAATAATAATTCTCTTTTATTTTAATACACTATTAAAATATATATTTAAAAACTTCAAATATATATTTAAGAACATATTGTCATTTTTTTCTTTTAATGGAAAAGGGTAGGAAGCACACCTTTTTCCTTATCTTTACACTTATATCAAAGCATGCAAAGTTCTAACCATTCATAAAGTTTCAACAAAAATCATTACCCAGATACATTTTTTTATATTTGCAATTAAAAAAATGAATTGTGATCTCTATTTGATGACATTTTTTTGTTAGCGTCTCTTTTAGATGCTTTGTGATAAGTAATAACAATTTTTTCTATATTTACAATTAAAAAGATGAACATGTGATCTCTATTTGATGACATTTTTTTTTGTTAGTGTATCTCACTTGGATGCTTGTTCAAAGGTTCACAAACTGATTTCTTAATTTTAACTTTTAAAATACACTATTAAAATATATATTTAGAAAACAAATTTAAAAACTTCAAATATATATTTAAGAACATTAATACCATCAATTTTTTTAATGGATTTACTTGCCCTTCATAAAGTTTCACTAACCATTACCCAAATACAATTTTTATAGAGGTATCAAATCATCACATACAAAAATCAATGACATTTTTCTATATTTGCAATTAAAAAGATGAACATGTGATCTTTATTTGATGACATTTTTTTGTTAGATCATGTCTCTCTTGAATGTTTTTTGTCCAAAGGTTCACAAAATGATTTCTTAATTTTAAATTTTTAAATGCAAACAACTTATATCTTAAAGCTAATTCTTAAGAGCTTGGAATAGACATATTTTATTCATACAATGTTCATTATGGCAACAAAATATGTCTTCATTTCATTTACTAATAATCACTTTATACAATAAACTTACAAAGGTTTAACATATCAAGCACAAACATGACACAAATGTCTCTTTGAAGTTTCTCCTTCCAAGCTAAAACAATTGCTTTATTGTTTGATTTCATTTCAAATGTCTCTTTGAAGTTTCTCCTTCCAAGCTAAAACAATTTCTTTATTGTTTGATTTCATTTACTCTACTTCCTTTGCTTTCAAACAATTTAATTTGTAAAGGGGTTTGGTTTCTAAGTGGCTTCCTAATCCTAATGTTTGGCTTTGTGATAAATCATGTCATGTTTTAATCAATTTGTCAAACCCTTGCAAATTTCAAACTATTATTCATGACAAACCATCCTTGCAACATGAAATACTTTACTACCCTCAAAGTTATAGTTCAACATGACTCCCAACCAATACAATAAAATTTTACAATTGGTAGGTAAATGAGTAGGAAAATCTAGCATTTAGATAAGATAATCCACTCAATATTTGCACTCATACTTTGTACATTGTATTTTATTTGATGTTCCATTTTTTTAGGCTAATGAAATAATTCTCGAAGTTCCAAGTTGTTTCTATGATTCTACATAAAATTTGTGCAATCCATGTTGAGTTTGTATCCCCAAAATAGATAACAAACCTTTAGGGTTTAACACCTTGATCATAGCTGAAGACTCACCGTCAACTTGTTGAGCATTTCACTAGTTTTGTTCTAGCAAGTGTTTGGTTCGAATCCCCTAGGTAAGGCACACTAGTCTACACTAACAATTTGAAGAAGCATCCCTTAGGTTCCTCACAAGGTTCTAAAAAAGAAGCAGCCCAAGGGGTTAGCCAACCAATTGTTGTCGATGTTGTTAGGCATTTGGTTAGTTTTGTGCCAATAGGTACTCGATTCAAATCTCCCCCTATGTGAGGCATAATAGTCTACATCAATAGGCTTACTAGAAATGTCATCCACGAATATGGGGAAGCATCCCTTGGGTTTCCTTGTGAGGTTTTCCTTCGTGAGAAAAAAAAAACATCTTAACCATGACAAGGACAACAAAAGGCTAATCAATGCAATCTTTAGCAACTTGATGAGTTAGCATTGATATACAACTAGCCCAACCACTTAACATGTGGCTGATGAACATCAAGAGACGCCCGACATCTTTCGCGCATAACATTTTGTTGCCTGACATCTTGTTGCTCGGCATTTTGTCGTCTGCCATCTTGTCACTCACTATAGCTTATACGTGGCAAGCAGGTTAATCAGGTTAATGAATAATCTATGTTAATCAAGTTAATAGAATGACATGTGTGAAGGTTATCTGTGTTAAATCTCACATGCACATTGCATATTTTTTATTAAAAGACCAATTAATCTGGAAGTTTTCATTAAGTATACGCTTCTCAACATAATCATCATACCATGTTATTTGATATCTACATTTTATTTTTATTCAATTATTCACTATTTTTATATTATTAGTTGAAAATATACGTATTATGCAACTTTGAGGATTTTTGCATGTATGTAATATAATTATGGATTTTTGCATTTATGTTATGCCTCGATTTCATATATAACATTGGTATGTAATCATATTACTTATGTAGAATAAAAAATAAAAATAGAATTACAATATTTTAGTATAACAACTCCATATATAACATTGGTTTGTGTAATCGTTTGACTTATGCAGAATAAAAAATAAAAATAGAATTACAACATTTTAGTATAACAACGATATATATGTTGCCAAAATGAAACATAACATCCTTTGTAAATTATGTAATTTGTAAAATGGTACATCTACCCTATTAAATACCATATTAAATCAAGTATTTGTTTCTTACTAAATTATGAATGGAATATATATAATTTGAAATAACATAATAAAGTTTGTAGGAGACATTTGATAAAAAAAGATATAATTCAAAATAACATTACTAAATTAATAATAGAAGAGATATAATTTGAAATAACATAACAATTTGCTCAAATGTTATGTTTGTAGAAGACAATTTTTTTTGGAAAAGGATTAGGAGTTTTTATCTAAGTCTAAGATTTCCTTAATCACAAAAAGTCAATTCCAATATATCATTAATCAACACATTCATTTGTGTGCAAAGCAGTAGTTTAAAAATACTAATAGAGCCTAAAAAAAACATGTCTTGTCTAAAGGTCATCATGAACGATAGATGAAAGTTTCCATTCCACAAGCTTAAAAAATTCATTTCCAATAGATCATTAATCAACACATTCATTTTGTGTGCAAGGCACTAGTTTAAAAATACTAATAAAGCCTCAAAAAACATGTCTAAAGGTCATCATGAACAATCGATGGAAAGTTTCCACTCCACAAGCTCCTTTTTTCAGTCTCTTGTGAATTTGCTCCTTTGACTCTATTTACCTTCATTATAAAACACATAACCCAATGTTAATTAAACTTCCCATTCTCCATTTGGAGATGATACAATTCATTTAAAATAATATAAAAGGAAACATATAAAAAGGAATAAATCATTAAAATGCTTTAATTTTTAAATTTTTTTTTTCGTATAGATATTTTAGTTGAAAGAACATTTAAGGATGAAAGCATATCTCTATAAAATGAAAAATTTACAACAGGAAGTTGAAGGCACTCCAACTTATACAAAAATCTAGCAACAATAGTGGTGCCAACAACAATTCCAAGCAAAAACTATGGGCAATTTTGGGGGACAGGTTGCTCTCCACCCAACCAATCCTTCAATTAGAGATTGAGAGCCTGCTAGCCCTCAATCACCAAAATTATACTAGAGAACGTAAAAATGGGTGACCAAGGCAAGTTTGACTTCTTTCAAGGTCTTAAATGACTATTTTTGGGTGCCCGCCATCTTGACCAAGTTGCTCTCATCACAACATCCATAGCCATTACCCACAACTCGAGGGGGCATAGCAAATTATTTAAGCTAGCCAATCCCATCAAACAATGGTTGTGCATCTTAGTGTCAATCAAACAAACCTCCTTAATTATGGTTGTGTGCAATGTCAAGTATTGAGCTCATGCTTCTAGTATTGCCAACCCTCCCACCCCATTTCTGAATCTGAGTTAAATGAACAAACACTACATTAGCTTACAGTGCCATCTGTTGTGGGATCTACATCATTGTACATGCAAGTTGTATTGTCATTAATCTCCTAACTCCCTAACCACTGAAGATGGTATCATCCATCAATCCTTCTATGTGGTTTACTAGTTGTGTGTCCTTGAGTCCCCGGTACATATCAATAGGTTACACCACCCTGAGACCATTATTCTCAAAGGACATATTCCATGATTGAGGTTGATGATTGCATCATAGTCATATGCCCATTCAATCCTCAACAATGTTGGGTCGAGGTCCTTTTCATCCAAGATTTGGATTAGTTAGAAATTGGCTACAGTTTCCATGCTTGAAATGTCTATCTCTATGTTCTCCACCCCTCCCAATGGAAAGATGTGTTATTGATTTGCTAATCACAACAAAATTGGTGAGTATACTAGTTGTGGGCTCCCCATCCGCTGCCATGATTGCTTAGGCAGGTATTAACCTTGAATCATGGGTTGAGCATGACGTCTTTCACATCATATACATTGATTTCAACATCCAATCTAAATACACAACCCGTGCTTCTTTCTTTTCTTCTTAATGCAACAAGATCTGCATTTTGGTAGAGGAGCACACATCTCCTCATCCCCCTCCACATTCAAGGTAGTGTGTAACCTTTTGGATAGTTTTTCATCGTCTAAGATCTTGGCAAACACTTGTAGAAACTCATATAGTGCTTATGCATCATACAAGAGTGCTTAATGTTGAAGGTGAGATATGATTTGGGAGGGAATTATATGGTGCTTACTTCAATGGCAGTGCCACCTATACCATGCACGATTTCCAACGCTTCTTTGACAGATTGCTTCTACTTCATGGCATTAAACTTTGGTTCATTTTTCACTACTTTCTTGATATATTGGGGCTCCTTGTTCTGCTAGTTGTTCCATGTATTTGTGCCTCTATGAGTCACTATATGTGTCATTAATGTTTATGAGGTATCATCTAATTGAGGCTCAGCGTTAACTAAGTCGATGATTCTCTGATTTTGAGCATCCGATTTTTCAATCAAACCTAGACAATCTTTGGAATTATGGCCTACAATGCAATAGTGATCACCCCGCGACTAACGAGGATTAGGACAATGTCTTAATATGTGTCGAATCTCGTCACATTTGTAGTATCCGATCGGGCCATTTCTTCCACCCCCATGATCTATTTTGAATCTTTTTACCCATTATAGGTCATACCTCTTCCACCCAAAATGATGTTCTATCAAACCTGACCACTAGGGCTAATAGAGCCCAACAATGGTCTATATTATGTCTAGATGTCTTATACAACTCATGATATAAGTCCATTGGGTGGGGGTATATTTCTACAAAATTGAGCATCGATACAAGGGGTGATTTCCATATGCCTTAGATATCTCACACCATTCTCTGGCTTGTGGTGTAACCTACAATTGAGGGTTCATCGACCCTATCACTACTCAACCCACTACTATGCACAACATAAGGCAGTCTACTATTATATGGCACTTTGTTTTGCACCCAATGCACCATACCTACTCTCATGTTGCGTTAGCACAAGTCAACTCATGGAGTTGCTCTATCTTGAAGGAGACCTAGTTCTACACTCATGACATCCTTGGAACTATCATAAAGGGTTGTTCTCAACACTTATTTTCTTCCCGGACTTATTATTTCCAACCTTACTACCTGCTCAATGCTTCTCTCAAAGTATTTATTTTAATATGTCATTAGAAGGCCTCCATGATGTTTTAGAGGGAGATAGAACGATAGCTAGCTCATTACTTCTTTGAATCATTGGGCATATTCCCAAGCGCTTTCCCTATCTTGTTCTTTAATGTCTTTTAGCTATGCAACACTCTGAAAGGCCAATCATGTTTCATTGAAAATATGAGATGTCCCAGGGGGGTGGTTTGCACATACTTTATTTACCATCATAGTGTACAACACCACAAGGTCGTCTAAAACAATAGTATCTTTGAATTATCATTCGAGGTCCCTAGTGCATTCCATACACCTTCGCATAGGAACCAATTTTGGTTTTCATCCTCCTCTCTTTGCCCAATGAACTTCGAGGGGTGTAACCTTATATAACCCATTGTCGCACCAATTGTAAACCCTTGTGGACTCAATTAATATATGAATCCGAGGTTCCAAAAACTTGTACTTTGGTGAACTTTACTTTTATTCTCCATACCACCACTAGCCCCTACTATTCATTATTGTCTTTCACTATTAATCATAACTAAACTATTAATCACTATAAAAGAAGAATGTACTTTTTTTGGACTAGAACGCGCAGGGGGTGGTTATTGTCCTGGTATGGATCCTCCACTTGGTAGTGGTGTTAACTCTAGCTATTTTATATGTGTTTCTCCAAACAACTAGTACACACCCGAGAATGAGTCATTAAACTATGTCTCTAAGGTCAAGATATCAATTTCGAGATTTTTTAACTTGAAGTGGGATCTTCTAACTACACATCCACTATAGTATGTGTCTACATTCAAGTGTTGACACCCTAGAATTATCCTTTAGAGGGTGTGTCTCTATCACAATGTTCTTGAGGGGGTGTTTCCTATCATCGTAGTGCCTTCATTTATTCCAACGTCCTGCAGGCCAAACCCTTCAAATAAAAGAAAAGACATAAAATCCAAAACTAGCTCCATTGATACATAAGGAATTGCGAAAAATGATCAAACTCCAGATTATTGCTCTCAAAAGACATTCATCATGGGTGGCCAACGTGGTGCCAATTAGAAAGAATGGTGAAATTAGGTTTCCTATTGACTTCAAGAATTTGATTCATTGATCTCTCAAAAACAATTATCCACTTCCAAATATGGAGCATTTGTTATGAAAGGTCACAAGATAAGGAATGATGTCTATGTCAAATGTTTTTTCAAGGTATAATCAAGGGCTTGTAAAAGAGGAACATCAACCATGGGGGGATTTTATGTACCTTAGGATGCCACTGGGGTTGTTAAATGTCATATCCACATTTTCATAATGCTATGAAATATGCATTCAAGACATCATGGGTAAGATTGTTGTGATTCATCATGGTGATTTCACAATTTTCTAAATATGGGAGTGCACATGTTTGTCATTTCAAGTCAAGTGTTTGAAAAATGTAGAAAGAATGGGATTTCTCACATTCCCAAGAAGTTAGTTTTTGGCATGAATGAAGGAAAATTATTGGGCCAGATTGTAACCAAAGATGGTGTCACAATTGATCGATGGTATCAAAATTGATCCAACATGAACGTAAGGTATTCAACAAGTACCATTACCTTCCAATAAGGAAGCAATGCCATCATTCTTTGGCAAATCAACTTCATTATGGGGAGTTCATACTAAGCTTCATTGTGATTACCAAACCTATTTTAGCCATGCTAAAGAAGGGTCAAGATTCCATATAAAGTTAAAAAATTATGGAATCCTTTCAAGAGATTCCATATAATTTATCTTTCTGCTCATGTAGTTAACTGCACCAACCAAGGTTTTCCAAGCTTGCTTCTTGGCAATTGGAATCTTTCCACCATCTTAGGATCTAGATAACTATGACTAGATCCTGAATCAATTAAAATAACAATGGGTTGGTCAATAATCTTTGCATCAACTTGACATTGAATTCATGTTGTTTCTCCTTGGCTTTCATAAGCCCTTCATCATCATATTTATAGCCTTGGACATCTTTTTACAGTCCCTTTATGGTTTCTACCAAGTTTATGCACTTCTCCTTGGATCTTGTACAATCAACACCCAAACCGACATACATATCTTTGAATTCATCATCATGGCTAAAAGCTCTCAGCACATCTTCCATGTTTTTTTACTTTCTGATGTGATCATGTCCTTCTTCTTAACTACTCCTAAGTCTCATGGACCATATCAGGAGAGAATAAGATCACACATCATCTCGTCTTGGCATTTAACCAAGAACCACTTGGTCCTAGACCAGGATACCCCTGAACACATATGGGGGGCCCTAGATCACCACTAGGGTCTTATCCACCAAGGTAAACAACCAAGAATCAATCCAAGCACTGACCAAGGATTCCCTGGAACACTTCCAAGGACCCTAGAACACATCTAGGGAATTACATCATCAAACTGCTTGGTCCTTGACCAAGAACCCCAACAATACACTGGGGGCCCTCACTAGGGTCTTTTTCCATGGCTCTAACTGCTTGGTCCCAGACCAAGAACCCCAGGAGTGCACTAGAGGCCCTAGATATCAGTTAGGTTCTTATGCCATCCTCTCGAAGAATGGCTCTTGCAGCTGCTTAAATTTAACATTTGAAAAGGATGAAAATGTTCTTGCAGATCAAAGAAATAAATAATTGTGAAAATGTACTTAAAGAAGGAGCCAATGGGGTGGAGATTCAAAAAAAAAGGGGAGAAGAAAATTGCAAGCAAAGATACAACAAAAAGAGTGAATAAAAACATATTCAACAACAATGACAATAAAATCCTAACTAAAAGAGGAACATGAAAGCTTAGGCATCTCCCTCTTCAAATGTAATATAATGTTGGGATTCTAATACAATTATTGGGCAACGCAATCATCGTTGAAATGAATAGTGAGGAAGGTGTCTACCCTTGCTTGTGTGTCCTAGAGCATGAGGGGGACATTAAACACCCTAATGGACTCTTTTGTAATCTTTTCCTAAGTCCAACTCAGGAAAAGTCATGTATAATGTTCTAAGTTGTCATTGACTTTATTGGTTGTATTCCCTGAGGTTAATTGAGAAAATAATTTAATTTATCTATTATATTTAGCATCTCAAGGAAAGATGAGATCTAATCTTAGTCATTGATCTCCCTTGAGAAGAGCCAATGTGAGATTATAAAGAGAGGGTGAGGGCACAAACAAATTATATCACTTGAGAGTGACTGAGAGAGTTCGATCTTATATATTCAGAGGGAGAGATTGAATTGAGTATCTTGAGGGTTTCTTTCATGAAACAGAGGAGGATTTTCTTGCAGGGTTGAGATATTTTTCTTGAGCACACGGAGGGCCAAACTCAGCCACAGAGTGCGAGCCGTCAGGCTTATGCAGTTTTATGCAAAGGAGTCGTACATCTATTGTAGAGACTCTCCAACTTGGATCTGTTACAATGTTTTGGTTCCTGGAGGTTGCTTAGGGTCCAGACTCCATACTATCCTAGAAAATTCAAATGCTTGGCATCAACTCAGTATTTTGTTAGATCGACCTATTTTCTGTAAGAGGGTTCTTCACATTTCCTGTTGAATAATAAATCTTTTGATCTATTGCACCAGTTTTCCCACTTTGGGGTTTTTCCGAGGACTATTTGTCCAAAAATATCTTGTGTACCTTGTGTGATTGTTGTTGGTGTCTTTACTATAGATCCTGGTTATTATTTTATGTTGCATATTTAATTTGTGAAGAATATAACCTAGCTGATTTTTCTTTTGTAAATTAAAAATAAAGTTTTGTGTTCATGTTGGATTATTAAAAGAATTTTCACATGGCATCAAAGCAGGGCAGTTAAAGAAACGACATCCAAGGTAGATCTAAACAAATCTGAAGAAGATCGTGACATATCTAAGCACAGAACAAGCAGATATAGACAGATCTGAAGAATATCGTGGCAGATCTAAGCACAAAACAAGCAGATGTAGATTAATCTAAAGAAGATCATGGMAAATCTAAGCACAGAGCAGGACATCAAAACGATACARCATTTTATCAGATCTGAACAAAACTTAAGTAAATCATACAGATCAAGGCAGTCGTAATATTTCTRCAGCAAGGGTTTGAACCTTGAGGGTTTGAACAAAATGGCCATGAGTTTTAGGGTGGAAGACAAATTACAAGGGGCTCAAAATTACCCCACCTAGAAGGAAAGAATGAAAATGATATTAGAAGCATAGTTTTAAAAAACGGAACTAGTTGAGGGTCCAACCAGAACCAAACTGGAAACGGTAATGAACTATTCGAACCAGTTTTTTAAAAAATACATAAAATATTTAAATTTTAACGAAAAAAATATGTTTTTAAGATTTTAAATCATGTTTCCAAAACATTAGAGACAATTAGAGACAACATATCCAAAGTATGCTCATGAATATATCTTACAGATGCAATGGGTGTGTTATTGATGCGGCACCAAAGGTCACATACCACTCCAAGTCCTTTTAAGAAACTGACTTAAATTACTAAGTATATGATTGATAGATGTATGTGTTGGTTCAATTATTGAAGCACCAGTGACATTATTTACTTGGCAATGATCATAAGCTTCTCCACTCTACAGTTCCTCTAAAGATGGATAAAATTTGAGAATGCATTCCACATGAAGTGTAATAATTATTTTTAGTAGTTCAAGATTGTGATTTAAGTACCAAAAAAGAAACAAAAATAAAGTGGAAGATTTCCTATTGTGACCAACAACAGTTGGATTGACAATATCTTTGCAATTTCAACAATTGTCTAGACTTCATGCAAATTTATGTAGTATTGCAAATCTTTGTGATGATGCCTTCATAGGAAGGATTTTGTAAAAACCAGCACTATTATGTTCCTTTTGGAGATTTCCAAGTTAACTGAATAGTGTACATTGTCACCTCGTATAATCTCCCTGCACTTTGTGTTAGTKCTTGGAAACCACAGGGGAGAATCCCTATGCAACCTATACGCGTAGTGTGAACCCTAAAGATAAAAAATCTYTGCCAAACTGCAATACATGCTTGTTGTAATTCGAAATAGAAGACCTATAATCTATAATTAAACACACTAAACAACAAACAAAATCAYATATTTACACCTAAGGATGATTATTCACTTGGGGAAACATGCAAATCTTCTGTTAAAACATGAAAACCTGCTCTTAAAAAGGAAGTTCCGCGTGCATAAATGTAAAAAGAGCATGTATAAAATTTGTCTTTGACCCGGACTCGAACTCGGCCTCAGACTCATCATCTAAATGCTCCCAAATGCTGAATAAGAGAAGTGTGAGACACTTAGAGAGGACCGAGTGTCTTATAGACTAGAATTAGGGTTTAGGGGATCGTAGGTTTTAGGTTTTAGGGGGTTTTAGGTTTAGGTTTTAGGGGGTTTTAGGTTTAGGTTTTAGGTTTTAGGGACCAAACTGGCCGGTTTATTACCAAACCGACCGGTTTGTTCATAAATCGGTCAACCAATTTGGTTTATTGTTCAGTTTGAATCGATCGACCATCAAACCGATAAAACCGGCTGGTTCCAGTTCCGATTCACCAGATTTTAAAACAAGTATTAGAAGTCAATGATGTGTTAGATCATGTCAGAGACAAGGCAACAACTCCCATAGGTGCAGCTGAATTGGTTATCTTGAAGAAAGGTGAGGCCAAGGCAAAGAGCCTGATTCTTGATGGGATAAATGACCATGTGGTCCCACATCTCTCAAGAAACGTTGAGGCAAAAGATATGTGGAAAGCCCCAAGTGACCTCTACCAAACCAAAAATGAAAACAGAGTGATGGCTCTGCGCAAGCAATTGCGTGGGACCAAGATGGCCAAAGGTGAGGGTGTGATTCCTTATCTTACTAGAATAACTCAAATTGGAGATGAAATTGTAGCAATCAATGAAAATACTGAAGATCCTGAGCTCATGTGTATTGCACTAGATGGTTTCACTAAGTCATGGGACGTTTTTGTCCGTGTTGTGGTAGCTCGAGAGAACCTCCCTAATAGGCAACGTCTGTGGGATGATTTGGTGCAGGAAGAGATTAGAATTGGTCAAGCAAGACCATCATCTTCAACTCATGTAGAGGATGAAGAAGGTTTGGCCCTTGTAGGCAAAGCAAAAGGCAAGAAGAAGAAGAAAGGTGGAAAGAAAAACATTGACTTCTCAAAAGTCAAGTGCTTCCAGTGTCACAAGATGGGACACTTTGCATCACAATGTCTAGAGAGGAAGAAGAAGAATAAGCCACAAATGGCAGCTTCAGCAGCAGTGGATGAGTTTGCCAAGTCATTTGAGAAGGATTTATGCTTCATAACCTGTATGTCTAGTGCAGTTGTTTCAAACATTTGGTTTGTAGAGAGTGGTGCATCTTGTCATATGAAAGGGTGMAAAGAGTGGTTTACTAGGCTACAGAAGGGAGGCGTAAATCTAGTCATTGAGTTAGGGGATGACAGGCGCTATAAGGCGCAAGGAGTTGGCACAGTCTCATTTCAAAGGAAGTCTGGGAAGCCACTATGTTTTAGTGATGTGTTATATGTTCCAGGGTTGACCAAGAACCTCATCTCGCTCTCTACTCTTGAGGACAAGGGATATGAGGTCACTTTCTGTAAAGGAAAGGTGTTCATCAGACCTGGTGGGTCAGGTGAGAAGATGGACAAGATGACTGGGGTTCGAGAGGAGAAGGTCTATAGGTTACAATTTCCACCAAGGAGAGCATTAGTGAGTATCACCACAGACATAGGTGAGTTGTAGCACAGGAGGATGGCACACATTCATTATGGTGCTTTGGGGCATTTGAGGGAGGTAGTCAATGGATTGCCTAAGATTACAGCTAATAGGCGTGACCCTTGCAAGGGTTGTGCATTGTGAAAGTATGCTTGGAAACCCTTTCCATCTAGTAAGCATAGGTCCAAGGGAGTACTGGATCTGATACACTGACGTATGTGGGTCGATGAGCGTGGAGTCAGTGAGTGGCTTCAAATACTTTGTCTTGTTTATTGATGACTACTCCAGGAAGACCTAGATTTACTTTCTAAAGACCAAGGATGAGGTATTTGGGAGCTTTCAGGAGTTTAGAACTCTGGTGGAAAACCAAACTGGGAAGAAGATTCGGGTCTAATGGGGGAGAGTACACTTCCAAGGAGTTTGAGGATTATTGCACAACAACGGGGATTAAGAAGGAACTCATAGTTCCTTAAGGCTTACAATCCTCAACAAAATGGAGTGGCCGAGAGAAAGAA
>JASDQU010103542.1:258534-270355 GCA_032191745.1 Picea mariana | reverse complement strand
GTAATGCTATAAATATTAGAATAGAAGAAAAACTAAAGGTTGGATTTTGGTTTTCTATAGGCTGTTACTGTACCAAAGGACTTATTCTTATTATATGAAAGATTTCAAGCTTCCCTCAGTTGTGTTGTCAGACTTCTCTTTCCTGTCTCTGATATCTTGTGAGTGAATGTTCTTTTTTGATGCTCATTCAATCTGTATATGACTGTCATCTCATATGTTGATTGATTAAGTGGATAATCATAAGATATTTCTTTAGTTATTAAACCCATTTTGCTTGTTTTATATGAGTACAATCTGGTTCAATAGCTAGTCTCTTTCCCATTTAATCAAACCTTGTCTGATTGCATGACTAGAAGGCCTTGTGAGATTTTATATTCCGAGACAGTCTTGAATACACAGTCCAGTTCTTAGATATTCCTCTTGATCCACACAAACACATCAAATATTAAGAAAATATTTCCAAAAAGAGTAGTTACCAGGCATCTCCGACTCACAGCCTAGGAGAGTTTCGTGGAATGATAACAGGAGCCATCATATTTTATTCCCATAGGCTCCTGCTCTAGATATGCCTTTACAGTTTTGAAAAAGTCATCTTCTTCCTATGTTGTTTTAACCCTTTCTTTGGTGTCTGATTCATAGGTGCTTATAGCTGCCATGTGAATCACTTGCATGCTCCTACTTAGGGAATGAACCGCCATATTTTCTTTTCCCTTAATGTGTTTGATTTAAAAATCAAATTCACTAAGGAGAGCCATCCACCTAGCTTGTCTAGGATTTAGATTGGGTTGGTCAAACAAATATCTCGGCCCACTATGGTCTGTCATGAGAAAAAAATTTCTACTTAGGAGGTAATGCCTCCACATTTTCAAAGCATGCATTATGGAAGCCAATTCTAAGTCATGGTTCACATATGCATTTTATGCTCATTTAACTTTCTAGATTTGTAACAAATCACATGCCCTTATTGCATGAGGATTCCTCTGGGTCCTCCCTTGTAGGCATATGTACACACAAGGAAATCCGTATTTGGGTCTGCTATTTTTAGCATGGGTGTATTGGTTAAAAGGTGTTTTAGCTACTGAAAACTCTCCTCAAGGCTCACACTCTGTTGTCCAAACAAATTTAACTCCCTTTCTCTTAAGGGAGGTGATTGGATGACCAATTTTGGAAAACCCCTTTATAAACCTTCTATAGTATCCTACTAGGCCCATAAAGGATATGATATTAGCTACATGTTTTGGTGTAGGACAATCCATAATGGACTTTATCTTGTCAGGATCAACTGCTACTCCTTCCGCAGAGATGACATGGCCTAAGTAATGGACTTGTTTTTGGAAGAAATCACACTCACTAAAATTTGCATAGAGTTTGTGATTTCTCAACACTTGAAACAATAACTTGAGGTTATCTTCATGCTCTTCCCTATTCTTAGAATAGCTTAGGATATCATCGATGAACACTAACACAAATATTTCCAAGAACTTGTTGAAAACATTATTCATCAAAAGGTGGTCGGTGCATTCGTAAGCCCAAATGGCACCTCCAAAAATTCATAGTGCCCATATCTCTTCCTAAAAGATGTCTTGTGGACGTATTCATACTTAATCCAAACTTGATGGTATCTAGACCTTAAGTCAATCTTGTAGAAAATTGTAGCACCTCTTAACTGGTCAAATAAGTCATCAATTCTAGGCAAGGGGTACTTATTCTTAACTGTCATCTTGTTGAGTTTTTTGTAGTCTATGCACAATCCGAGTGTGCCATCCTTTTTCTTAACAAAGAAGGTTGGTGCTCCCCAAGGAGACACACTATGTAGAATGTGACCTTTGTCCAACATCTCCTTTAGCTGTAACTTGAGCTCAACTAGCTCAGGGGTACTCATCCTATATGGTTCTCTAGACATTGGCACTACTCCATGTATAAGTTCTATTGAGAAATCAGTATCTCTTCTTGGGGGTACACCTGGTACCTCTTCCGGAAACACATCTTTATACTCTCTCAATATAGGATGGTCCTTTAGGCTTGGTTTATTGTCCTCAACAGAGTTCATTATTTGTATTGCATACAAATAAAATCCTTTTCTATAACAGTTCTTCACTTGAAGGGTTGATATTTGTCTCACTGAGATAGGATTTTGGATCCATTGTAGGGTTATTTTATTCCCTTGCTCACCTTCACACTCTAATGTTTTATTATAGAAATCTGACTTGGATTTATGGGAAACCAACCAGTCCATGCCAATCAACATGTCATAAAATCCTAGTGGGAGTATGATTAGGGCTACTTGGGTGGACAACCCATTCATAATTAATTGGCATGATGGTATGAAATTTGTTACTTTTATTTTTGTTCCAATGGATAGTTGTACTAGTCATGATTTATCATGTTTTACTTGCTACAATTTACATTTATCAACAGTTTGAGGGGAAACATAACTCAAATTAGAACCAGGGTCAATTAAAATGGAAACAAGATGGTTGACAATCATACCTTCCATATCCACCACTGAAGCTTGGTGGTTTTCTTTTCTATTATCCAATGATGCATAAATTTGTGGTATGATTCTAGCCACATCATTAACTGTGGTATCCTCTTGTATGTTGTAGACTCTCCTACTGTCATGTTTCCTATGCGGGAAATTCCTTAGCAAATGTTCTTCTCCACATCCCCAAAATTTCAATGGTTCTCTCTTTGTATTATCATCCTTTACTATCAATGATCCAAAGGGTCTATTTCCACTCTAAGATGAGAAATTTTGTTGATACAAACTCTTAATGGGAAAGCTCATCTTAGAGATATTCCCATAATTATTAAACTTTGAGGATTTAAACCCCTTCTTATTGAATCCCAATTTACCTTTCTTCTCACAGTCCTTATGATATTCTAGCTTGTGTTGGAATTGCTCATAGCAATACCTTGATTTTCGAATAATATCTTATAAAGTATTAGGTTCATCAAACTCAATTCTGTCTTGGAAGGATTTAGGCACCCCACTAAGGAATCACTGCATCTTCTCCTTTTCATCCTTTATATAGAGCACATACCTTATCAGGTCAAGAAATTTGTTGACATATTCATATATTGTGAGTTGTGTTGGACTACGATTGTCGTTAGACCAAAAATCCCATGCTTAATCTCTGCCACAATCACCAGAGTTAGGATCCACGAGAGGGGGTTAACCCATGTTGTGAAGCTGGTGGGAAGTGTTGAACCCAATGTCCAACAATATCCCCCCAGCGCATGTTGGGCGAGTTTTGAACTCGAGACCTATCTCTCTAATACCATTTGTTGGACTACAATTTTCGTTAGACCAAAACCCACAAGCTTAATCTCTGCCAAAATCTCCATAATTAGGATATATGAGAGGGGGTTAACCCATGTCACGAAACTCACGGGAAGTGTTGAACCCAATGTCCAAAAAGTTGTCCTAGCTTGATTTCATAGAACTCCTTAGTATTTTTATCATAGTACCTTTTAGACAGGTACTTATTCTTGAAGTATTTCTCAAATTCCCCCCACAAAAACTCCTTCTCATGGATTCCCTTTACATTTCTAAGGTCCTCCCACCAGAGAGAGGCCTTTCAATTAAAGTTGAAAATGGTTATTTGAGCCTTCAAGTTTTCAGAGTAGTCATGAAATCTGAATTACTTCTTTAAGCCAAGTATCCAAGATTTTTCTTCTTCCCCCTTTCTAATCTCCCCATCAAAAGTGGGTGGCTTGGATTTATTAAAATATTCAAGGTCATAGCTCTTTGAATTTTTCCTCCTCTTTCTTCTCCTATGAGAATGTGAACTAGTCCCACTTCTATATAGTTCCTTGGAGCTTTCAGCTCCATCACTAGAGGATTATCTATATGAGTCCTTGATGTTAGCATGCCTCTTGTCTCCATGCTGGGCCTTCTTGTATGTGCTTCTTCTTGCGTTGCTACTTTTAGGGCCATGCTTTTGTATTTTAGGTGTGTTATCCCCATTTTGTGGATAGTTAAGGAGATTATGTCTCGAGGCCCTCAGATTGTGGATATGGAGTGTTGAGAGACTACATGACCAACAATATCCTTTTGCACAAATGGATACCCCGTCACCACCACAGATGGTCGCAGATTTCCAGATGACATCCACCACATCAACTGGCTTCCAAAAGGTAGTGGGATTTGCTCCATGAGGTACAAGTGAATATTATGGTTAGCATCATTTCAATATTTAATACATTTGAGTATGTTGTATCTTAGATTGCTCTATATTTCATGATACATGCTTGGAAATTATGCCTTTTACCGTGCTTCACCTTGGTGGTTGACATGGTTCCCTAGTAAGTGGTCTTCCTTGGGGATGGGTTTGCTAGTAGGAACTCCCTTGAAGAGCCATCGTATCTTTCCTGACCATACTTACAACTTTCCATCATTATTTCCCCTAATTTCCTTATGTCTTGGGATTTTAGGGTGTATTGACCCAAGAAGGGGTTGTCCCTAATTCTATGGGAAGAAGGGTCCAAAGGCCTAAAGGGATTGATGTTGGGTAAAAGATAAAATCATATGTATGAACCTTCTGGATGCATTTCCAGGGATCACCCAATAAAGCAATGAAACACTTATCTTTGAGTAAAGGGGGGCCCACAATGAGTATGATTAAAAATGCTTAAAAGGTTAGTTGAGGGATAAGAGGTCTCATCACGAGCTGGCCTATCATGTCCATGAATATCTAGTGGTATGACATTACCATCATCTAGTCACCAAGCCAGGGTAATGGCTCTTAGTTGTATGGCTGAGAGAAAGGGGGTCTCATCACGAGTCATCCTTATCATTTCCACTAGGTGTTTGTGGGTGACATTGCCATTATCTGGACACCACACCAGGGCAGTGGCCTTCAACCTTCCCTTAAAATTATGAAAGAATAAAATAATGGAAAATAATGGGCTTGGAAAAAGTGCATTACAGATGAAAGTACCACACACCCTATACAAAGGCACCCATGAATGAGACACTACGACCTCTTGTATGTCATGAGCCCTATGCCCATTGAGTCTTGACCCTAACCACTTCACCCACTTTACATGGCTTATAGAGAGATCTCTTGGAAGCTCTCCTTGACCTAGGGAAAGATATAACCAATAGGACACCTCATCAACCCTCCCATATTCGATCTTGACAAGTCGTAGAATGTCTTTGAGAAATCAATTGTTTGATATAGTGATCTTTGATGCACATGCTTAGGTGGCTCATTTATTGATTGGATTCACTTATCATAATGTTATGACTTGAGATCCTTGGAGGGTGTGCTTATTTATCTTTGCAAGACCTAGTTGGTGGATATTTTTGGAAGAACAAGCCTAGCTTGGGCTTCCATGGGGCTGCAAGCCCACAGGTTGGATGCCAAGGGTCCACATGTTGGATCACAGGGACAAAGTATTGGAGACCTGGAATATGATGTGGAAGACTTAGCCCAGCCCTCACTTTCCAAACGATTTTTCTAGGAGGGGAAAAATGTCCTCTTTTTGAGCTTATGTCATGTTTGGGGGGTTAGGGCTTGGTTGTGAGGTGACATACATTGACACTTGGACATTTTCAAGGGGCTTGAACCTTCATCATGAAGGAAGTTGTTGAATGCTTGAAATGTGGCTTTGGAAAGCCTCTCTACTCTTCTCCATCACCAACGACCTCCTCCAAATGAAAAAACGTCCCCTAAAGGGGTGACGTCCTACTAAAATTATGGTTTTATTTGTGCAAAAGTGAAATTTTAAATGAATTGTTCAATATTACTTTGTTAAGGGGGGAATATTAGGGTTGTTGACCCCTAGTTTTGTGGTTTACCCCTAAATATGTGGACAAGTCACCTTGGTGACATTTTGTATAAATAAGAGATCATAAGATCCCATTTAAACATAACTCTCCCTCTTGTGAGAGGACTTGATATGAAATTGTCGCTACACTTGGAATATTTTGTCTCTTGTGCACTTGTTTGTGGCTAATGTTAATGAATGGTGATGGAGGAGTGAGGCAGTATCCTTGGAAGGATTGTTTCTAGATTTTGTGGTGGATTATCTTAGCATATTCTTGATTTGGTATGGATTTTACTTTTATTCTATCATTTGTTTCAAGTCAAGGATTATTGTGCTAGGATCTATTTGGGAAGTAAGAGAATTTACAACCCCACTCTAGTCTTCATCATTTATTGCTTGAAGTTTATTGATGTTGCAAGGGTTTGTTTGAGGAAGTAAGAGGATTTACACCCCTCAATATTCAAACCCTAACTAGAGATACTTGCCTTGGGGAGTAAGAGGGTTTACACCCGCAAGGAGTTAGCATATATAGTTCATTTTTCTTGACTCCATTAACCCTTATTTAAAGGCACTAGTCTTGTATTTATTGCATTGGAGATATAAATTTGTTTCCTAGGGAAACATGATTTTTTTCTAGTTTCAAGTCCATCTTTTAGAGAAGTGTTTCTTGACCCTTGAGCTCTCTTGCCTCATTGAGGGGTCCTGTTTCTCCCAATACTTTACTTTCTGTACTAACTTGTTTTCTATAGCCATAAGGATGCATAAAACCCTAACCCTGGATCGCTAATATCTCACAAACTAACGCTAAGAATCTTCCTAAAATTTTCTCACCTACTATACAAAATAGGGTGCACTTTTTAAGATATTTGTTGGCATTTTTTTATGGTATTATTTGCTGATATAAGTGAATGAAAGCTACAGCCATAAGGCTGCAAATTTATGCATAAAATACATGTTATGGCAATCATCGTTTCTTGCCTCTTAAGTGCCATTTTAAGCTCATATTTATTTGCTAGCCTTAATGCTGATTTGTTTAACTAAGATATTTATATGCTGATTTAGATATTGTTTTACTGCTGTCATAATTGCTGCATAATAGGTACAACAAGCTTAACTCGCTGATCCAACTCACACCATACATTGCAAGTGGGATTTTCTTGTGTCTTGGGCAGGTGCAATCATCCGAATAAGTACTACATATTTGAGGCAACGTTTGTTGGGTTTACAAGGAATCTCTTTTCCCATTTCACTCCACTTAGACTTGACTTCTAGGGGTTTCACTTTCATCTCCATCCATCTCCATCTCATTCCCCTAGGGTCACTGGGATCACCTCCTAGGAGTGACCTTAGCCACCCTTGAAGCACGAGACCTACATCGAGGTGACATTGGGTGTAGGATTCCCTAGTTGTAGAACTTGATTTTGTGGTTGGGTTGGGATTTTCCCAACCTACAACCTGTGCTATAACATTTTGGCGTCGTTGTCAAGGAGGATTTTCAATCCTCTTCAGAACCCTAACGACACTTTGGCAAGATATCCCAAATCCTTTCCCTTAGCTTTCTTGGTGACTCCACCCAAGGGACATTCCCTTTCCACCTTCCTTGATGAGATCATCTTGAAGCTCATATGACGAATCCACCTTCCCATAACCCACTTTTCCCTTATCCTTTTCCATCCTTTGGTGAGCCTTGAGCTCATCTTGCAACTCCATTGATATAATGTTGAAATAATGTAACTGCAAAGAGTATTCTTATTATTATTGATATATTATTCATAGGATGAATCCCCATTGTGGATTGATCATGTCGGTTATTGTAATAGAACCAAATCCCCTTTTGCAGATTGGTCAAAAGACAATTGTAATAGGCAGAATAAGAAGTCGGCCCCAACAGTTATTAAAGAGACCTAGAAATATAATAAAGGTGGGTTTACCCACCCAGTTTGAGAAGTTGGCCCTGCCAGTGAAGAGACACTTCACACATGCCAGACTTGTATAAATAAAGGAGTCTAGTGCCTCACTTAGACACAACTCACTTGCTTAGTTTGAGAGACAAGTTCTGATCTGTTACCGGCAAAGGAGAGAGAGAGTGGTGCATATCTAGGAGAGGACTTTCTGTATTAGCATAAGAGATCTCTTGGCATTGTATTAGCTATCTATATTAAGGAAGTTTTGCTAGGTTTTCTTCCCCTAGAGGGTTTCCCAGGATAAATGTTGTGTCTCTTGTGATTGTGTATTTCTCAGTGATCTTGGATTATGCTATTGTTATCTAATGAAATGCAAACATCTATAATAATGGCTTAAATATTAACATGGTTTCAGAGCCAAACTGAAGGAAGCATCTTTCGCAAGAGAAAAACGTCACTGTTGTCGTACCTGTAATTTAGGGTTTTTAAAAAGTGAATCTTTTTAGCCCTAAAACTATCTAGAAAGTTGCACCCTCCCCTAAGGATCAACTTGGCATCATCAACGCACCTTTTCAGTGGTTGGATCTCCTGAAAAGTGAAACCCTAGTTTCACAAAGTACCAAAAGTACCAGAAAACCAGTACCGAAAGTACCAGAGTACCAGAGGTACCAGAAGCACCAATCCAGAATTCCGCAGATCAAGTTTGAGGGGGTGAAAGTTGGATTTTCAGAAATCTGACTGCACCAGCTAACTTGCCACAGCTCAGTGCATCTATCCCCTGGATCAGAATTTCAAAATTCAAAGTTTGAAAAATTAGGGTTTCCTCATAAAACCCTAAGTTGCAGTCTCAGAACCAGTTTCAGTTGCAGTACTACTAATGGCAGTCACCCTTGAAGTTTTTAAAGAGTTGGCAATGATTACTATTGCTACTAGATGGTGCCACCACCTGCAAATGCTATCAGAGGTATGTACTCACATATGTTTAAATGGTTAAACTTTAAAGAGTATTTGCAGGAGAAGGGATCTCTTGCCATAGATCCAACACATTCTGAGGAATGATGCAACCCAGGTGTGATTACTATGATATGCATCTATTTGTCATGACATTATATTGATCAGTGTTGCATGTTGAAGCTATGATCAAATTATTAGAAGGATCAAAAGTTGATCATAGAGATTATCCTCTAAACCAACTGTTAGCGATAATTCGTGTCCCGGGCTCGAGAGCACCCAGGGCTATAGGTTGCACACGAAACACCTAGGTATAGCAGTGGAAGGACCCAACTTTCCGGTGGTGAGTCAAGCGAGCGAGCAAAGTTTTGTTGTCGGCAGCCGAGATCCAGCCTACAGAGTTAATCGACGGTCATCGGGTTTTCGGGGCTGTCAAGTTGCCCGGGGTTTAGCACGAAGGGCAGCGCCAATGGTTCAAAGCAAGTTTGGATCGTCTGATCTGATCGGGACAGGTGGTAGCCAGTCGGCCTATTAGAGATCGGTGTTTCGGGATACAAGGTGGTGTTAGTTCATTGCTTTCGAAATTGCCAATTAGCGAAGTTCCGAAGCACCTTTCGAGCTGAGCCCACGGTCTTAGCACCAGGTCACGTCAAGCGAGACTGTAAATGGGGAAGCCCTCTTTACAATAATGAATACTATATGGGTCATTCATCTGAAGGACATGCGGCACACATCCGTGTCAAGTCGGCATTCGGGAGTTCGAGGGGTAAGCGCTCCTCATCCCTTCACTTCTCGAAACCCCGAACCCCAAAATGCCGATAGCGCCCAGAATCGGGCCCGTGGTTTTGGTGCCTGGTCATAAAAGAACAAGCCTGGAAGAGGGGCGCTATTGTTTATCATTTTGCCACTCGGGTCCCAAAGTGCCAAAAAGCATCTCAGCCATTCATCTCGTGGGGAACGTGTGGCAACCGTTAGGCCCTCCCGACATTCTGCCCATCGCAATTTTGAAGGAGAAAGGTCATGTTCCTTTCTCACCCGCGAACCCCGAAGCGCTGACATCACTCTGGTAGATAGGCGAAGGGTCACAGCCCGTGGTCACTCTAGGGAGCAGAAGGGGATGTACAGGGAAGCCAGAGGCGTCAAATTAAGATTCAAGAGAGGGGGAACTGCATTCTTTAGATGTCGATTCAACGTGGTTTAATTCCCGGTAGCTGCCAGGAATGAATGAAGAAAAGAGAGGGTGGTTGAGGCCTCACCTCAATCATTAATTGCAAGGTATGGAGGGTCTGGCAAGCGGTTTACTCAAGGGGGTCCTGTGTGCCCATTTTTCCAGAGAAGCCATGCTCGAGTCCTCGACTAGCCGAAGGAAGTCTGAACACGCTAGCTTGGCACTTAATGGCTCAGTTACTCTCCTTGCTGGAGCCACGCGCAGTTAAGATGGCGTCTGTCATAAGTGCATGATCATATAGAGTCTGCATGTGCAGAGTGTCAGAAGACATGAAGACGCAAAGTTTTTAATGAAGCTTCTCGTTTCTGTTGCTGTTGTTTTATTTTGGCTATATGTAGGTGTTTTCGCCATTTTTGTAAGGATCGATGGTAGAGAAAAGCTCCCTACTGTAATGTTTTGGCAGCTATCCTAGCTTTCAGTTTATGCATCTGAATATGAGACTTCTTTTTTTATGACAGACAATTCTTCTTACTCCGTCTAGTTTTCATCTTATGCTAAGAGAGTTCATGAACGATCGACTCGTGTGAATTATTGCAGTTCTGCTATGATAAATGATTTATTGTTGCATTATTTCATTCGCTGTCCTTATGTTTGAATGTAAGATGATATTGCATTTGGACATCTTCTTCCTCATCCTGTTAGAAACCCGATGTTAATAACAGACCTCTTCTTTTCTCTTATATAAGTCTTCCACCCGTTCACCCTTTACTACAGCTCACTGTCTGAAGTTTACGCAAGACCTCACTTGCTCATTCATACCTGTCCTAGTTTCAGAGTTGGAACTCTTTTGTTTTGAGTTTCCCACCATTCGATCGCCCATCTATGAACAACCGTGACATAAAACTGATGGGCGTCAGGCTCTGCTCCTGATAGCAATCCGGGAGTGACTTCCATCGCCAACAACAACCTTCTGTCAAGATAGCGTATTGTCTTAGTATAGCAGACAGGTTGAAGAAAGCACTCATCATCTTGAGTGAAGGAGACTTGGAAGAAAATCAAGCACTCATTCCTGAAGATAAGGCTCAAGGTTTGATTAAATCAAGTTGATAAGATTCAAAAGGTACACATGACAAGTTGATGACTATAGTTGAGATAGCAGTCTTTGTAAAGTATTATATTTGATAGCATGTGAGCATATAGAGGTAAATACTTTGCTTGATACAACTAACACCTCCTCTAGGAGAAACCTCGTGTGTTAGTTCTAGGTTGCCATGGAAGAATGCTTGGTCACAACACTATGAGAGTTTTGACCTCATTTCATATTGTATTCCTTACCTTTAATCTTTTCTTCAGATAAATTATAAGTGATAGCTCTAAAGGAGCTACTGTGATGATTGTTCGTGTTGTTGCTTTATATTATCAGAGGGATATTATTCTTGCTTGTTGTTTTGTTGACCTTGCTCCAGGTCACATGTAATAACCCTGATGAAGCTATAGTGAAGGTTGAAGAAGGCAACGTGCTAAAGAAGAGACCATAAATGAAGAAATCATCATTGGAAGAGAAGAAGGTGACTTGCATGAGCTAAAGGGTCACTCAGAAGCTGCCATGACCCACACCATTGAAGAATCTTGGCATAGAAGATTATCTCACATCAACTACAAGGCACTACCATACATATGAAAAGCAGTCGTAGGTTTACCAGAACTCAAAGGTGACCATGAAGGCGTATGCAATGGATGTGCACAAGGGAAGAACATCAAGAACCCGTTTTCTAAGAGGGACAACAAGGCATAAGGAGTCCTAGAACTCATTCATTCAGATGCGTGTGGCCCAATGCCATCATCCTCCATTAGTGGGTATGTATACTATGTATCATTCATTGATAATTATTCTCGTAAAGACCTGGATATATTTCTTAAAGACTAAATATGAAGTGTTCAATAAGTTCGAGGAATTCAAAGCCTTGATAGAGAGCCCTTTCTAAAAATAAGATTAAGATACTCAGGTCAGATAATGGAGGAG
>JASDQU010103542.1:221459-251064 GCA_032191745.1 Picea mariana | reverse complement strand
AGAGCCCTTTCTAAAAATAAGATTAAGATACTCAGGTCAGATAATGGAGGAGGATAAACCTCAAAAGAGTTTGTGAAATTCTACAAAGATCTTGGGATCAAGAGGGAACTCACTACTCCCTATAATCCTCAACAAAACAGTGTAGCTGAATGGAAGTAAAGAACCATACTGGAAGTTGTGAAGACTGTGATCCATGATCAAGATCTTCCTATGTGCTTATGGGCAGAAGCAACAATGGCAGTTGTTTATGTGCATAACCCATTGCCCCATAGTGCACTTGGGCTCAAGACACCGGAAGAGATGTTCATCGGAAAGAAGCCAGGTTTATTCATATACCTAAAGAAAAGAGAAAAAAGTTGGACCCTTAAGGAAAGAAGGGAATATTTGTGGGATACTGTGAGGTCTCCAAGGCCTTCAGAATCTATATACCAGGTCAACATCACATTGAGATCAGCAAGGATGTGACCTTTGATGAAGATGCAACGCTCAAGAAATCTAAATTGTGCCAGCTTGAAGAGGTATATGAAGAGGAACCCGTAATCCCCAATACGACAATGAGGAAGGTTCCTAGAGTTGCAGAACCAGTGAGGGAAGTCGTAACTTCCCCTGATGAGGAACTTCTAGAAGACCATGATATAGTAGAAATGCAAGAACCTCCTCAGATGACGATCCTCCATAAAATAAAGCTAGCTTGGGCTAGAGAGCTTATTCGAGATGGAGAGAAATATGGTGTTCCTAAAGGAACTATGAGACATGTGAAAATACCAAAGCCATTCTCCAGTTATACGGCTTTGATGTGTGATCTCCTAGACGAGGAGCCTACCTGCTTTGAAGAATCCATTTAGAGAAAAGAATGGGCAGATGCCATGACAGAGGAATACCAATCCATAATGAAGAACAAAGTATGGGAAATAGTTCCCAGACCGAAGAATAAATATGTGGTATCCTCCAGATGGATCTTCAAAATAAAACATGCTGCTGATGGAAGTATTGAGAAGTATAAAGAAAGATATATCACTCATGGCTTTTCCCAGAAAGAAGGCATTGACTATGAAGAGACATTCGCTCCTGTGGCCAGATACACTTCTATTAGGACCATCATAGCTATTGCAGCTAAGATGAAGTGGAAGCTGCACCAGATGGACATGAAGACAACTTTCCTAAACGGTGTCATCGAAGAGGAAGTGTATATAGAGAAACCTCAAGGATTTGAGGTTGAAGACAAGAAGTCTCATGTCTGTAGATTAAAGAAAGCCTTATACAGATTGAAGCAAGCTCCTAGATCTTGGTATGGCCATATAGACAGTTTCTTGATGAGCTTAGGCTTTACCAAGAGTAAAGTAGACTCAAATCTCTACTTCAAAATTATGAATAATGAGCCAGTAATATTACTGCTATATGTGGATGACTTATTCTTAACTGGAGAAGAAAATCTCATCATTGAATGTAAAAGCAGACTTGCCTCAAAATTTGAAATGAAAGACCTTGGCCTAATGCATTACTTCTTAGGTCTTGAGGTATGGCAGAGTCCTGAGAGGATTTTCCTTAACCAAGGGAAGTACACGGTCGAAATCTTAAAAATATTCGACATGTTGGAATGCAAACCCATGAATACACCCATGGAAGTGAAGCTGAAGTTGTTGGTCGATACTTCGTCAGATTTGATTGATGCCACACTGTAAAGATAGATTATTGGATCGCTGATGTACCTAACGAACACTAGACCAGACATTTGTTTTGTTGTGAACACCTTGAGTCAGTTTCTGGTGCAACCCAGATGTGTTCACCTAGTGGCTGCAAAACATGTGATGAGGTACCTTAAAGGTACAATAGATTATGGTCTCAGCTATGATGGAGATCATGATTTCACATTGAGTGGATATACTGATGCAGATTGGGCAGGAAGTGTTTCTGACAATAAAAGCACTTCAGGATGTTGTTTCATTTTGGGAGCAACCATGATCTCGTGGAAAAGTAGGAAGCAATCTAGCATTTCTCTCAGCACAATGGAAGAAGAATACATTGCCGCATGTTCTTCTAGCTATGAAGCTATATGGCTTCGAAAGTTGTTGACCAACCTATTTGACTTAGAGATGAGAGAAACCTTGATTCTATGTGACAACCAGAGCTGCATAAAGATGAAAGAGAATCATGTATTCCACGACAGGTCGAAGCACATAGAGATCTACTATCATTACATCCATGACATGGTACATAGAGGAGCCTTGAAGCTCTAGTACATTAGCATGGATGAACAGGTTGTTGATGTGTTGACCAAGCCTCTATCTCGTGTAAAGTTTGAGTACTTTTGAGATAAGCTTGGCATAATTTGAAAGGACCTTCCTCGAAAGGGGGAGTAGATGTGATGTTCCTTGCTTCTGAACTAGCTGTCAGACGTAAAGAAAGATGTGATGTTCCTTGCTTCTGACCTAGTTGTCAGACATAAAGAAAGATGTAATGTTCCTTGCTTCTGACCTAGCTGTCAGACGTAAAGAAAGATGTGATGTGTTCCTTGCTTCTGACCTAGCTGTCAAACGTAAAGCAAGATGTGATGTGTTCCTTGCTTTTGAACTAGTTGTCAGACGTAAAGCAAGATGTGATGTGTTCCTTGCTTCTGACCTAGCTGTCAAACGTAAAGCAAGATGTGATGTATTCCTTGCTTCTAACTTAGTTTTCATACATAAAGCAAGATGTGATGTGTTCCTTGCTTCTGACCTAGTTGTCAGACGTAAAGCAAGATGAGATGTGTTCCTTGCTTCTAACCCAGTTGTCAGACGTAAAACAAGATGAGATGTTCCTTGCTTCTGACCCAGTTGTCAAACGTAAAGCAAGATGAGATGTTCCTTGCTTCTGACCCAGTTGTCAAACATAAATAAAGATGAGATTTTCCTTACTTCTGACCTAGTTGTCAGACGTAAAGCAATATGAGATGAGTTCTTTTCTTCTGACCGAGTTGTCCGACGTAAAGTAAGATGAGACGTTCCTTACTTCTGACCGAGTTGTCAGACGTAAAGCAAGATGATATGATGAGACTAGCACTGAGCTTCCAACTGGATAGCTGTGATGTAAAGCCAGTCTAGTATCTTGCTTCCAACCTGATGGTTGTGACGTAAAGAAGGATGAGTATCTTGCTTCCATATTGAGTGTTGTGACGTAAATCAAGACGATGAGATGAGACAAGTACTAAGCTTCCAACTTGACAGTTGTGACGTAAATCCAGTCTTGTATTATGATGAGCCAGCCTTGTGCTATGATGATGATGATGTATCATTTTTTATACTAATACATATTGATGCATATGATGATGGCATTCCTTTGAGAATGATGATGCTGCCGATGAAGAAAAATTCTGATGATTTATAGATATGCCAGCCAAGATGATATTGATGATGCTTTCCTCCCACTTGATGATGTTGATGATGTTGTCCTCTCTCTCTCACATGATGTTGCTGAAGAATACCCTTCTTGTTAAGAGGGAGTGTTGAAATAATGTAACTGTAAAGAGTATTCTTATTATTATTGATATATTATTCATAGGATCAATCCCCATTGTGGATTGATCATATCGGTTATTGTAATATGACCAAATCCCCTTTTGTGGATTGGTCAAAAGACAATTGTAATAGGCAAAATAAGAAGTCGGCCCCAACAGTTATTAAAGAGACCTAGAAATATAATAAAGGTGGGTTTACCCACCTAGTTTGAGAAGTCAGCCCTGCCCGTGAAGAGACACTTCACACGTGCCAGACTTGTATAAATAAAGGAGGCTAACACCTCACTTAGACACAACTCACTTGCTCAGTTTGAGAGACAAGTTCTGATCTGTTACCGACAAAGGAGAGAGAGCGTGGTGCATATCTAGGAGAGGAATTTCTGTATTAGCATAAGAGATCTCTTGGCAATGTATTGGCTATCTATATTAAGGAAGTTTTGCTGGGTTTTCTTCCCCTAGAGGATTTCCTAGGATAAATGTTGTGTCTCTTGTGATTGTGTATTTCTCAGTGATCTTGGATTATGCTATTGTTATCTAATGAAATGAAAACATCTATAATAATGGATTAAACATTAACAGATATTACCTTAAGTAATTTAAACATGGCCTCATGGGACTTACCATGGGATTTCCACAAGGTTTATCCTTCCTTTGATGTTCAGGATATTATTGAATATCCAAACCATTGTCCCACGTAATGGAGGGAAAATTGCCCCAAATTTTATGGTGACCCAACTCTAGCAGTCAACCATCTTTTCAATTATATGAAGTATGTTTCAAGCCTATATGTGCTACATGAGGATGTGCTAATGAAAATTTGTGTATCTTCACTAGAATCAAGTAAAAGGATTGGCTCACAGACACGTGTAATTTGAAGAGTATCCCTTCTACAAATCTCATTGAATAATTTCTCAGGCATTATCGACCAACTAATTAGAGTTTGGAAGATGATTTTCAAGAGAGCAAACACACTCTTTGCAGAAAAGGTTTTCTGATCAATGATGAGGCAATAGATGAAGAAGTGCTCGAAGAACATACTCATGAAAACAAGCTCAAAGAAGATCTTGATGAAGAAAATACGGGCGGGATATTTGATGAAGAAGAAGTGTTCATATCTACCATTCCATTTGATAAAGACATCCAGGCCTTTGCTTCTCCCACACATAAAAAAGAGAACATGATAAGTGATAATCCTTTTGAAGATAATGATGACACCTTATTCCGTGACTTTGGAAATGAAGAGGTGTTAGAGGAACCTTTGGATGCAATAGATATTTTTGAGAAAGGGAACATGAAGCACTTTGCATTAAGAATGAATCCTAGTGTGATGAAGAGGCGATGGAGGAGCATACCCATGAAGATGAAAAATAATCTTGATGAAGCGAAACATGATGAGGCATCACTTTATTTTCTCCTACTTAATGAGGATGAGGTCGTTCAAACTTGTCTTCCTTGTGCACATGAAGATGAAGAGATGATTAGCCTCGATGATATAGATGATCTTGTGCAATACCTCTCTGACATGATTGATCTACACATTGATGACTTCATACAGGTTGGAAGACATAGGTGGGACGTGAGTTGTTTAAGTATTTATAGATATCCAATTTATGACATCGGGGGTGGATCTCAGGTAGAGGGGGTTGATTTTTCATCATCAAAGGAGTGGTCCTAATACATATATGATTCAGATGCTTGGAAGCCTAGTGAGGATATGGTTACATATTTGTTCCACCCTTTCGAGGATGACTTGTCAAAACATAATCAGAGTGATCCTCAGATATCCTTTGGTACATACCCTTTTGAGTATATATATTTTTTTTATGAGGACTTCCAAAAGTTGTACTCATATTTTGAGGAATACCAAGACGTGGCCACCTCAGAGCAGTCAGAGGTTCATTCTTCAAAGTGGAAGTATTTTCATCTTGGATATTTCCATGGAGATTCACATAGGAAGAGTCAGTGTTTTTCTACACCTGATATTGTTCCTTACCTCTTACCCTCTTCTCCAAGAGACCATGCATTATTCTTTCGATCTCTCATCTCCTCTTTTCCCTCGAAAAGCAATGAGTCTTTATGCATGGATGAAGATGAGCCTTTGTCTACATATAGTATCCCCCTTCAGAGATGGATTGATCAGTCTTGTGGCTACACTTTTAGGTGGGATGATCGGGCTGGTGGTTTCTCTTTCCAACAGGATTTCCTCCCTCCCACCCATATTCATGAGTTTTATTTCATAGTCGATTATATGTGTGTTTATACTCATGATTATTATGTTATTAACTTATCTTTGTTGTATTATATGATTAAGCACAGGGGGAAATACTTTGATGAGATAATCAAATGGTTGCATTGGTTGTATGAATTCACCTGACATCATCAAACACATGATCTTTAGGGCCCCAAGGCCCCAAGTAAGTAGGTAAGTCATTTTGAATCACTACATTTGCATCTTGATTTCTCATATTAGTTTAGATGCATTTAATTTTCATTTTTCTCTACTTGCATATTGATTTCATGCTTAGCTTAGAAATTTTTGAAAAAAATGTCAAAATTGTTCTTTTCTAGATTAGTTTTCATTTTGGATTTATATATATATGGATGAAGGGTGATAGAACCACCATACATGCTCTGATCCCCTTTTTCTGAGTTTTTGGTAGGAACAGGTCTACCAGGAGATGTTGTGGTTCTCATGCACTCTACAATAAGCACATGTCCCCAAGTAAGAGCCAAATGTTATCCCCACTTTGTGGATAAATAAGGAGATTGTGTCTCGAGGCCCTCAGGTTGTAGATATGGAGTTCTGAGAGACTACATGACTAGCAGTATCCTTTTGCACAGATGGAGACCCCCTCACCACCACAGATGGTCACAGATTTCCAGCTGGCATCCACCACATCAGTTGGATTCTGAAAGGCAGTGGGCCTTGATCCATGAGGTACAAGTCATTATTATGGTGAGCATCATTTCAATATTTAAGACATTTGAGTATGTTGTATCTTAGATTTCTCTAGATTTCATGATATATGCTTGGACATTATTCCTTTTTCCCTGATTCACCTTGGTTGTTGACATTGTGCCCTATTAAGTGGTATTCCTCGGGGATGGATTTTCTACTAGGAACTCCCTTGAATATCCATCGTACTATTCCTGACCATACTTAACACTTTCCATCATTATTCCCCCCCATTTCCTTATCTCTTGGGATTTTAGGGTGTATTCACACAAGAAGGGATTGTCCCTCATTCTATGGGAAGAAGGGTTCGAAGGCCCAGAGGGATTGATGTTGGGTAAAATATAAAATCCTATGTATTAAACTTCTAGATTATTCGACCAGGGATCACCCAAGAAAGAAATGAAACGATTATCTTTGAGTAAAGGGGGACCCACAATGAATATGATTAAAAATGCTCAAAATGTTAGTTGAGGGATAGGATGTCTCATCACGAGACAACCTATCATGTCCATGAATATCTATTGGTATGAAATTACCATCATCTCTTCACCAAGCCAGGGTAATGGCTCTCAGATGCATGGCTAAGAGAAAGGGGGTCTCATCATGATCCAACCTTCTCATTTCCACTAGGTGTTTGTGGGTGGCATTGCCATTATCTGGACCTTCAACCTTCCCTTAAAATTATGAATGAATAAAATAATGGAAAATAATGGGCTTGGAAAAAGTGCATTGCAGACGAAGGTACCACACATCCTCTACAAAGGCACCCATGAATGAGACACTGCGACCTCTTTTATTTCACGAGCCATATGCCCATTGAGTCTTGACCCTAAAAACTTCAACCATTTTACATAGATTAGAGATGGATCTCATGGAAACTCTCCTCGACCTAGGGAAATATCTACCCAATAGGACACCTCGTCAGCCCTCCCATATTCGAGCTTGACAATTCATATAATGTCTTTGAGAAATTAATTGTTTGATATAGTGATATTTGATGCACATGCTTAGGTGGCTCATTTATTGATTGAATTCACTTATCATGATGTTATTAATTGAGATCCTTGGAGGGTGTGCTTATTTGTCTTTGTGGGACCTATTTGGTGGACAATTTTGGAAGAAAAATCCTAGCTTGGGCTTCCATGGGGCTGCAAGTCCACAGGTTGGATGCCAATGGTCCACATGTTGGATCATAGGGACAAAGTATTAGAGACCTAGAAGATGATGTGGAAGACTTGTCCCAACCCTCACTTGCCAAACGATCTTCCCAAGAGGGGAAAAACGTCCTATTTTTGAGCTTGACGTCATGTTCGGGGGCTTAGGGCTTGGTGGTGAGGTGACATACATTGACACTTTGATGTTTTCAAGGGGCTTGAACCTTAATCATGAAGGAATTTGTTGGATTCTTGACATGTGTCATTGGGAAGCCTCTCTACTCTTCTCCATCACCAACGACCTCCTCCAAATTCCAAAATGTCCCCTAAAGGGGTGACATCCTACTAAAATTATGGTTTTATTTGTGCAAAAGTGAAATTTTAAATGAATTCTTTAATATTACTTTGTTAAGGGGGAAATATTAGGGTTGTTGACCCCTAGTTTTGTGGTTTACCGCTCAATATGTGGACAAGTCACCTTGGTGAATTTGTATAAATAAGAGATTATAAGATCTCATTTAAATAGACCTCTCCCTCTTGTGAGAGGACTTGATCGAAATTTTCACTGCACTTGGAATATTTTGTCTCTAGTGCACTTATTTGTGGCTAATGTTAATGAATGGTAATGGAGGAGTGAGGCGCTAGCCTTGGAAGAATTGTTTCTAGCTTTTGTGGTGGATTACCTTAGCATCTTCTTGATTTGGTATGGTTTTTACTCTTATTCTATCATTTGTTTCAATTCAAGGATTATTGTGCTAGGATCTAGGTGGGAAGTAAGAGAATTTTCACCCCCACTCTAGTCTTCATAATTTATTGCTTGAAGTTTATTGATGTTGCAAGGGTTTGTTTGAGGAAGTAAGAGGATTTACACCCCTCAATCTTCAAACCCTAACTAGAGATACTTTCCTTGGGGAGTAAGAGGGTTTACACCCCGAAGGAGGTAACATATCTAGTTCATTTTTCTTGACTCCATTAACCCTTCTTTAAAGGCACTATTCTTTTATTTATTGCATTGGGGATATAAATTTGTTTCCTAGGGAAACATGATTTTTGCTAGTTTCAAGTCCATCTTTTAGAGAAGTGTTCCTTGAGACTTGAGCTGTCTTTCCTCATTGAGGCATCCGATTTTTCCAAATACTTTACTTGTTGTAATAACTTGTTTCCTACTTCCATAAGTTTGTAGAAAACCCTAACCCTGGATCACTAATATCTCACAAACTAACCCTAAGAATCTCCCTAAAATTTGCTCACCTAATACACTAACTAGGCGCAATTTTTAAGCTAATTGTTGGCATTTTTTGATGGTATGATTTGATGATATAAGTGACTGAAATCTATAGCCATAAGGCTGCAAATTGCTGCAGAAAATACATGTTATGACAATCATCTTTTCTTTCCTCTTAAGCACCATTTTCAACTCATATTTATTTGCTAGCCTTAATGCTGATTTGTTTAACTAAGTTAGATCTTTATATGCTGATTTAGATATTGTTTTAATGATGTCATAATTGATGCATAATAGGTACAACAAGATTAAATTTCTTATCCAACTCACACCATACATTGAAAGTGGGATTTTCTTGTGTCTTGGGCAGGTACAATCATCCGAAGAAGTACTGCATATTTGAGGCAACATTTGTTGGGTTTACAAGGCATATACTTTCTCATTTCACTCCACTTAGACTTGAATTATAGGGGTTTAAATTTAATCTCCATCCATCTCCATATCATTCCCCTAGGGTCACCGGAATTGCTTCCCAGGAGTGACCTTAGTCACCCTTGACGTGCAGAACCTACATCGAGGTGACATTGGGTGTAGGATTCCCTAGTTGTAGAACTTTCTTTTTTGGTTGGGTCGGGCGTTTCCCAACCTACAACCCGTGCTATAACAAGGAGGAATTTGTATTTGCTTGGATTGATGTTTGTCCACATTACTGGTTGCTGGCCCATGCTACAACTACCTTTGTATATCCGACAGGATTTGCAACAAGACTACATTTTTTTCAATTTTATTTTCTTGTTCTTTTATAATCCTCTCATTATCTTCTTTAAAGCTTTGTAATTATACCATGAGGCTTCTTACAGTTTCAGCTAAATTCATAGGGGTTTCCATGAATCTCCTTTCATCAAAGTCTTCTTCTTTTTTATGGGAGCCCTCTCCCATCTTATGATGTGTCACCATTATTTATGATGTAGTTTTCCTTGATTTCCATTGACTAGTTAAGTGTTGATAACAACATTTTATGTTAGTTACTTATCCGCTAAATTATGAACAACACATATAATTTTTTTTGTAAGATGAAATCAACTTCATCATTAAGCACATAACAATGTCATACAGATCAAGTTTAAACACATAAAATAATTATAATGTCTCAACCTTCTTTTCAGTAGTAAACAAATATGTAAGCTCTTATGGATAGGGTAGGGTAGGGTAGGGCTCCCTCCCCCTTAAAAAAGTTTTCCAAGAAAATTTATTCGACACTTTCCTAAGCCCAAGTAGGCTAAGTGTTGTCTCCTGATATGATACCACTTTGTAAGACACCTAACCGCCTAAGTACTTTTTAAGGAATGGGGTATTAAAATTTTTCTTTTCCTTAACCCTATGAAGGCATCTTCTCAAGGGTACCATCATATTCTACTCATCAAGAGCTTTCCAACGGCTATCACCATGCTCAATGTCAAACTCTGGATCAAAAGTTAGGATCTTCTAAAGTTTCTTAGACCTTAATTGGCCAAAATCCATCTCATTGCCTCGTGGCATCCACTTGGATCCACGTCACCTATGTCCATATGACATGGACACCAATGCAATGCCTGCCACCTGGCCCATTAGTCCTCAACTTATCGGGCTCTCTAATTCAATGCCTTAGTTTCACTCGGAGCCTTTCTTCGATGTCAAAGTCCCTCTCCATTGGAGTACATCTACTCCACCTCTCACAGACCACTCTGAAAGGTTCATTCTAATGGCATCCACATCCAGCCAAAACCAACCACCCGACATGACACGTGGCCCTGTCATTTCCTGCTACATGGTGAGACACATGGCTCTCATATCGTGTCATGGATCGCCCCCTTAAGGTGGAAAATCACCATGAAACATGACAGAATCACCACTCAACACGTAGACCCCCACGTGGAATGATGTGGTGTACATGTCATCATAAAGCACTTGGCTCGTCCATCTAGGTGATGAAACTTTTCCATTGTGCATTGGTTAGGTGACATCATCCTCCTTCATTCCAAGTTTATGATGGAAGGTCAGAACCTTTCTCGGGAACATTTCCCCATCGAGGTTACTAGGCCACCGAGGCACTAGGCTTCCCAACAAACTGTGCAGATAAAATACCATATTACAAGGTCCAATAATCCTGATAACCTAAGGCATGAAGCCCCCTCCCAAGATTAACACAATTTATCTATGGTTGAGGCCTCATGCCCTCTCCTCGATCGACGACCTAGATCCCCTATTAGAGTTTCTCCCATCGGGGTGCACCCTTTCCAGAGTCACACATCACTCTGACCATAATCACTCTGATGGATCTGATGATCCTCGTTCTCTTTATCTGACAATCAAAGTTCACCCAAAGTTCACAATTGCATGACATTTAAGAGTTCTAGGCTCCCTTGCCTCAGAATGGACCATACCGGATCTAACTGTCATAATCCATCGAGATCACCTCTGACAAATTTACAGTCCTTTGGCCATCTGGTTGGAAAAATATTTTCTCATGATCTCTCTCTCTAGACCTCCAACAACCCTCCTCCAATTAATGGCAGAGATCTCTCGGCCTGAAGATATGATGGCTAATATTTAAGGAACTCATCCAAGGGTTTTAGTTTGACATGGGTCCACACTTGACTCATCCGCAAACTAAATGTTGTCAAGTGTCACTCTTCTGACACCATGGTGACCAAGTTGGCACGATGCATCACCATGATGTCACCTCCACACATTTTCATGTTCTTGTTACATCACACCCACTCATCGATCAATGGTCCAGATTGTTCCTCAAAGTTCCTCCCACTAGATCCCAAACACTTTGGATCCAATGACCAAGGTCACTCTATGAATGATTCGTCAGCTCTGGATCTCTCTCAGAGTTCATCCCTTTAGAATGCATCCCATTTGGGGCTGCAAACTCACTCTGACCAAAAACCCTCCTATGATACTCATCATGACATAGATACGGTCCAGAATCCATTGTATCCACCCTCCAATAGATCAACAGTCCTTGTTGACTTGGAGTACATATTCTACAAGCATCATAGTCTACTACGATGAAGGTCCAGGATCTATTCACTATTCTGAATCAATTATTGTGATCCATCCCATCTCAAAACACTGGATTTCTACAAGTTAACAGTCTGAATTTGGACTTGGTCGTTTCAAGAATTTTTCTACCATTCATGATATAGAAAATCAGACATTCTCGTCTTCATATGTTCTATGAAGACTTTAACTATTCATTCTTCACTACTAACACATGATATATATAATCATACAAATAGACTACAAATACCCAATTATCCCTATGTTGTTAGTCAAAGTCTCAAACAATTACCTACAACAACTTTTCTAAAAATAAAGACAATTAGTAAGTAAAGGAATCAACAAAATACTTTTCAAATATAACAACCTCCTGAACCTATGAATTTCTCAACTATCATTTAACAGAAGACCAAATTCACACCACTCAGAATAAATTTGTGTATTATTACTGAACCCAATCATTTGCAGAAATTAAATGCAAAAATACTTATCTGAAAACTAGGAAGTGTTGGAAATTGCTGAAGGGTGTGCCAATTTCCATCCAACCATAGGCACAACTACACCAGTTATCTCTAAAACTGGCCACCCGCTATCCAGAGTATGATGCCATGAGGGAAGTTCTATTTACTCAGAAAATAACAAGAGATGAAGGCTATTATTCTTCACTTCTTTCTCGTTTCTCAGAACCAGAGGAGTTTTCCCCACTTCTCTTCACTATGATTTAGTTTTTCCAGACCCAAATGTGTGGTTCCTCTCCCTTATCCTCCTACATTCTTCCTCATTTCCTTGTCTTCCACCCCAATATTTCATGGGTCACATCCCTCAATTCGTGGGTCAGGTAAAAAAATTCCAAATGGGTACTCTGCCCATTCTCTCATTGATTTCTAAGGAGGAGCACCCAACTACCAACTTGACTGGTAATTGATTTTTTTTGGACAAAGGAAAGTTATGGGTATGAACATTTTTTAATTCAGTATAGTATACTGCCTGGAAGAGGTCATCTCAACCAGTAATGGTTTCCCCTCACCATTCCCTCCCATGGCATCGTAACTCGTATAGGGAATCCCCTTCAACAGTTGTTCCGTGTTTTCCCTTTTTTATTAATAACTAAAATATTTACATCACATCATTTAGAAAAGTTTCATTGTGTTTCTAAATTCATCCATAACAGGTCGATCCATAGTTTTTGGTCATAATAACAATTATATTTACAAACTGGGGGAAACAGGGGTCTTACACCATGTCTCATTCTTCTCAATCTGATTTAGTTATTCTTTCATAGCATTAATCCAATGCTTATCTTCACTAGCGTGTGCAAAGTTCTTGGGATTTATTTTAGATAGAAAAAAAAATTCAATCTTCTTCTAGTATGAACTCCTGTATCTATATCACCAAGAATCTAATTTTCTAGATGATGCTTTTGAACAAATTTGGATGGTGTCTTTGGATATTGGCATTCTATTTCTTCTTGTTCTTTCTTTTCTTCTTCATCTTCTTATTCATTTTCTCGTTCTCTATATATTATATCCTTTGGATGTTCATTTGTTTGTGACTCTTCATTTTTAGGTATTGCTTCATCCACTCTTACATAAATACTATCTATAACCTTTCACAGTCTTTTTTTTTAGAATTTGTAGGGCCTGCTTCTAGATGCATATCCAAGAAAGATACCTTCATTTGTTCTGGAATCAAGCTTGCTTAAACTATCTTCAATTCTCTTTATATATCACTTGCTCCCAAATACTTTGAAGTATTTGACTATAGCTAGTCTACCTTTCCATTGTTCATAAGGTGTCTTGATGATTTTCACTCTAATTTGTGCTTTATTCAAAATGTAAATTGTTGTGCTGATTGCTTCTCTCCAAAAGGTTTCTAGTAGTTTGGCTTCATTCAACATTGTTCTAGCCATTGATTGTATGGTTTTTTTCTTCCTTTATACAACTCCATTTTGTTGTGGAGTACTTGTTGTCAAAAAATGTATCTTGATTCCATGATTCTCCCAGAATTCATCAAATTCATAAGAGGTAAACTCACCTCCTACATCTGATCTTAAGTAGTTGATTTTTAAATCAGTCTCATTTTCAACTAAGGCTTTGAAAGCTTTAAACTTCTCAAATGATTCATATTTTTATTTAAGAAATGTAACCCATGTCATTCTTGTGTAATCATAGATAGACAACATAAAATAACTCTCACATTTTAAGGTTTGTGTTCTTGTTGGCCCTCATAGATCTGTATGTACAAGTTCAAATGGATTTGATGTTGAGTACTCCTTTGTTTTGAAAATAACTCTTGTTTGATTCCTTTACTGACATGGATTTCAAATAGTGTCTGTAAGTTTTTATATCCTTTGCATATCTCTTAGTGCTTGTGTCTTACTGAGTTTTACTAGATTGTAAAATTTTATATGACCCATCCTTCTATGCCATAACCATATTTTGTTTACTAGTCCCATACACCATTTTTGTCCTTTGACTTCATCGAGAACATATACATTGCTCAGGGTTTCTTTTTCATTTGTCACTAATATTCTTGAACCCACTGCCCTTATATCACATCCTTTAGAATTAAATATGAGGTTGTAACCTTGATCACAAATTTTACTGACTCTTAGAATATTTTTTTTAACCCTTCAACATACAAGACATTCTGCATTTTAGTATTTCCATTACCAAGATTAACAATACCTTTTCCAACTATCCTTGCAGAAGTGTTATCCCCAAAGGTAAAACTACCTCCTTTTTCTTCCTTTAGTGTGAGAAATTTGTTTTGATTCCATGCCATGTGATTTGAACATCAACTATCAATGTATCATTGGATTCCTTTGTCTTGAGCATACATTGCAAGTCCACATTATTCCTCCTTTGGTTCTTCTTGCTTTCTTTTCCACACCTTTGTGTATTCTTCTCTATGCTTGGTAAGAACATTTTATTCCTTATTTGTTTTGGAGAATTTATTATAATACTTCTACAATCACATGCTATGTGCCCATAGTTATTGTACTTATAACATTCAATATTGTAATCAAGTAGGGAAACAAATGAATTGTAGTTTCTATCAACAAGCCCATGAGAAATTGTTGTTTTGTTGCTCACATAATCATTCCTTGAGGTCTTATAAGAACCTCTATTTCTATCTATCACATGATCACTTCTTTCATAATCTCTACAATATAGTTCTTTATGACCAAAATTATTGCAATAAAAACAATATTCAAGAAAGAGATTTTGGTACCAAGTTGTGAAAGGCCTTATGTTGGAGATATTACACACACCTAGGATTTTCCTTTGATTTTATTTTCCTATGTTTATTTTGATATGTTGAGGGTCCCTTATTTTGAGATATTCTCCCCTCATTGAGGATATTCTACCCTATACAAGGGTGCCACATACCCTCCAATGAGTTCTTAGTTATCGTTCAGTTAGACTAGTTGAGTGAAGTGTTGCATGTCAACTTTGGTTTTATCACCAACCGTTGCATGCTAACCTAGGGATCATCACCAATAATGCGCACTTGCATTGGGATCATCACCAGTGAGGAACATTTCACATGTGTGAGTGATGTCCTCCTCATTTCACTTTGGTTTGGCTAGTTAACTGACGACCACATGGGCAATTATTTAGGACTAGGTGGCAATTGACTCCAGTGACTGCTAGTGTGTGTCAAATCTCTCTAGAACACTCCTAATTCGCGTTAGTTGACCACTATGGTGAGTTATTTGTGTGATACAGAGTATATAACTTGTATTGTATCATTTTATATCATTTAGTTAACATAAATTCTTTCATTATTTTCTCCATTTTGTGTCTTCTTTCTTAATTCATCATTGCAAGTTGTGTATGCTTTATTATTATCTAGATCTTCTATGTAGGTATCTCAAAAAATCTACTTGGTATCAGAGTCCATATTCCGCTAGCACGGATTGTCACCAACACTCTTTTGCATGTACGGAGGACAGAACAAAACAATAGGAAAGATGGAATTTCCTGCATCTTCCATTCTAACACCATATAACTATTTCAAATGGAAGATAAGAATTATACTCCATCACAGGGGTAAACACTTGTACCAGATAGTCATGGCCAAAGAAGCAGAACCCACCTTAGCATTGGAAAAATCCAATTACCTAAATCGCATGGATGAGGATCACTGTCTCCTCTACATGACTATTTCTCATGACATTTGATTTCACATCGATGCATGCAAGACAACAAATGATATCTAGACCACCTTGGAAGGACTCTTTGGCAAGTAGGATGAAATGAGGGGCCATTTTTTCAAAGTAGAACTAAACTCCTCGGATATGAAGAACTTTGACAATCTTCAAGATTTCTTCAAAAATTTAAATATCACCTATGTGAATTGAAATATTGTGGTATCGACAAATCCAAAGGGAAAAAAAACAACTAGTTCTTGCTATCATGGAAAAAATTGGACCAGAATTTAGTGTATTTGTCTCCATGTTTCATTCTAATAGATTCACCACAGGAGCAACCTAGACCATGCCTTGATTGTCACAATTTATTGAGGCTTTGACATAGGAGAAGTATAAGCTCATTTATATGGGCATAATCAAGGGAAAAAAGTCACATGCACTTGTTGTGCATGATGACAACAACTCTCAAAATACTAAATCCAAAAGGAAAGGAAAAAAAAGGTTCATGTGGATCTAAATAAGGAAGGGTACTCCAAACCCTTAAATGATTCCTATGGTTCCAAAGGTGTAAAAAGAAATCAAGGGAAGAAGTGGGGTTACTGCAATCATGGGAACCATCCATAATCAACCTGCATGAAGAAGCAGATTGATCAGATGGCTCAAATTCTTCAGAAAAAACAATATCGAGGACTTCATTTCTGAGGCTGCCAAAAAGAATTCATAAGATAAAGAACATAAGAAAGGAAATCATCGTGCATTAGTTTATGTACATTATTCTCATGAGACTTGGATTTTAGATTCAGGTGCTTCACATCATATGGAAAACATAAAGGATATTTTATCTTATGTAACTACATGCAGGAGACCTCCTATCTTCATGGGGGATGACTATCCATTCAAGGTCACCGAAAAAGGAAGAGTGTAACTAGATCATGGAATCTTTGAGAATGTTCTCCATGTTCCTCATGTTTCCATGATTCTTCTCTCAATGTACTAAATTACACACACGGGCTCAGGAAAAAAGGTGGAGTTCACACCAGACTCCATGTCCATTTTCGACATTCAAGATAACTCCAAAATTGTTGTCAAGGAGGTAAATCATAAATCTCGGTTATATACTTTTACTAAGTTTATTGAACCTAATTCCTCTATACTACTTACACATGTTGATGAAAGTAGTATATTATGGTACGAGAATTTTGGTCACCTGAAATTTAGGTACATGCAGTAGCTTAGCAAGAAGGGGATGGTCACTGGGTTACCTGATATCCACTTTCCCAAAGGGGTTTGTGAAGGATGTATCCTTGGAAAGAATCCTCAATAGAAATTCAAGAAAGGGAAGGCTCACAAGGCCTCCCCTCCATTGGATTTTATTAACAATGATCTCATGGGTCCATTCTCGCATCCATACATCGATAAGGAAATGTACGTTCTTACATTTTTGGAATATTACTCATGTTATACTTGGGTATTTTTTCTCAGACAGAAGTCAAAGGTCTTTGAGCACCTAAAATAGTTCAAGGCACTTGTTGAGACTCAATTAGGGAGAAATATCAAATCCCTTCATACAGATAATGGGGGGGGGTGTTAGAATATGATGGATGTTCTTGTTTTATCATTATTGTCACCCAACCATAGGCTGAAGCCACCCTCCGAGCACCTTAACCTTGAAAGAGAATCACTCTAGAAGAAAACACTAGGCTAGATAGCCAAACAAAGGGTAGCACACCTTTCTCCAAGGATAATGCACCAAACAAGAGATAGTCCAAGACAAAATGTAATCTGCTAGTTGCAACCTACAACGACAACTCTCCTCCAGACTTGTGCACAAACTGGCTAACTGCAATGCACACAAGTGAGCTCTGCAGTTCTTAAAATTCCTTCCAGAATGAAGACTGGCCTCCTGTATTTATACTAATTCTGGCTAAANAAAGGGTAGCACACCTTTCTCCAAGGATAATGCACCAAACAAGAGATAGTCCAAGACAAAATGTAATCTGCTAGTTGCAACCTACAACGACAACTCTCCTCCAGACTTGTGCAAAAACTGGCTAACTGCAATGCACACAAGTGAGCTCTGCAGTTCTTAAAATTCCTTCCAGAATGAAGACTGGCCTCCTGTATTTATACTAATTCTGGCTAAATACGTGGGTCGGATTTTCATTCTAGGTTCCTATTTACTTAGTATATAATATTTCTTCTGGCCGACTTCTTCTCTTGAAGGCTAATAACCTAATACAAATTATCCTCTTGAGCCAACTTGTCTTCTAGGGTTATTAGCCAACTCATTAGGGTTTCTTCTTGCTTCCCAAAATATTCTATTATCGCTAGGTTTACACGTGGAAGAGCATTTGTGAAGAGAATCTATGGAAGAGCATCCCTGGGTTTATTCTTCCACTCACATCTGTGATATCTGGAAGAGAATCTTCCCTCAAAAGGTAAACCATCAATGATGAGCTATCTGGACTATTCTTCTCAAGCAAGGAAGAATAATTTTTTTGATTTCTGAGCCTGGACCATTCCCCACCCTGGTCCATTCCTCCGACACTAAACCAAGTGAAACCTAGAGAGAATGAGTCTGCCCTAAGGAATGCCTGTCCCTGATTGTTGAACCTGGACCATTCCCCACCCTGGGCCATTCCTCTAGCACTAAACAAAGTGCAACCTGGAGAGAATGAATATTCCCTAAGGAATGACTGTCCAAACCATTTCCTAAGGAAATGACTATCCTACACCAACCTCCAAAATAAACCATTCTTCAAAACTGCTCACAACTGTGAGCTTCGAAATAATGATTATTCGACGAGGCAGGCCAGTCTTCTCGAGTAACCCTCAAGAAGAGAGACTGCTCTAGACCATTCCCCATGTTAACCACAATGGGAAATCGTTGTCTATGGTACACCAAAAATCCATCGAACCATTTTCATTACGAAAATGACCCTTCGATCTAGACCATTTTCCGAACTGGAAAATGCCTGTCCGTCATAAATCTCAAACCAATTTTCGAACTAGAAAGGAAATGCTCATCCTAGACCATTTTTCGAACTAAAAAATGTCTGTCCATAAATCAATAACACATCAGTGCATCCTCCCAACCTGGGAGTCATCTCTTCCTTTTTCAATAAGGAAGTCGTCTCCATGAGCTCCATCTTGAGTATGCAAACGTTTTCATCTTGGATAGAAGCTTTACAAAAATGTCTTCTTATCTACTCATATGTGGAGATATGTACTGGAGAACCACTTTATCCTTTTTGGACTTCATCACGGAGAATGTAATGCTTGATCTAAAATGTACTTCGGTTTTTCTGGAATATTGGTTTTCTCTGAAGGCTTCATATAGCTCTGATCAATAAAGTATATCATTGTTGGATTCCTCTTTGGTTCATGCTATCTCACAATATCGTGGCAAGGGTCAAACTGGAACATATCCAAGTGGTACTTCTTCGACCATCATGAGAGTTTTTCATGGATTAGCGATCCATCATCCTGAGTTTCTGAGTAACCATTCTGATACAATATCTCTGTTATACAAATTATTCATCAAGCTTGTGTTGTGCATTGGAGGTTCTCCACCAAGTTGTCTTCTTCCATCTGCATACAAGGGTCTCTTTATGGTACACCTCAAAGCCTTGATGTTGCTCTTCATACGCTCTTTGTTCAATTGCTCTAGAGAACAATATTTTCATTCATCTGATGTATAACTCCAACCCATGGATATTGTGGATGATATAATGACTCATGTAGAGGTATGTCTGGTTTACTGGAACAAGTAATCATCATAGTCTTCTACCTCCATCTGGGAGAATCTCTAGTTATGGATATTGCAATGATTTCATTCATATACATTGTTCTTCATCACAAATTTTAGTTCCTTTTCTTGATTTCTTTTAGTGAGTTCATATCAAGCTGGTAATCTTTTGATTCTTGATACAATGACTGGTTTTTCTGGATTCTCTTTCTTTCTTAGAATCTTCATGTTCTTCCCCATGTTTTTCTTTGACTCTTGGGCTCATGGAGTTTCTTATAGATTCCATGCCCTATTCCACTTCTTTCTTTCATCATAGGATCACGGATGTGGATGGAAAACCAGGGATACTTTAAGGATTCTCTTCGAAGAGGACTTCTTCTAAGGTCAAACTGAACACATAATGCTTTTCATGGTTGCTACCATGGATATACACTTCATCATATTCAATGGATCATAGGATTATCTCCCTCCTAATCGGCTCCCTCCATCTAACAGAGTCCATGCTTCCATCTGCATCCTTATTGACTTCTGCAAGATGTCATAAGTCTTTCTCCAATTTCTTCTTGATTGTTGATTTCAGCTTATCTTGCAGCTTGTTACTTATATAATAATTTCCACATGATTTGTTTGATGTACTTCATCCTTTCATGTGTTTTGTCTGACTTGTAGTCATAATAATAGAAATCCTTATCTTGTTGTTCTTCCTTAGGTGTAGTTCTTCTTGGAACATATTATCTTCTAAGAGATAGATATACAAGATATGTACAGAGACTATGCAAACAAGATATGCACAAGAACTATGAAGAATATCGTTACCTTGTCTTTAGAGGAAGAAGTCTTCTTTATCCTACTTGGTTTTCCTTGAGGGTTTCCTTTCTTCGGCAACTGATGCTTCGTGTGTCTCCTTTATTTTATTTAGCTCGGGACAATGATTCTTGTAGTGACCATATTTTCGACAGTTGAAGCATTGTATTTATGCCATATCCTTCTTTTGATTTGGCTTCCTTTCAAACTTCCTTTTGTTTATGAAATTCTTGAATCTTGTTGTGAAGGCTTGATCATCGTACTTCTTTTGAGGTTTCTCTTTTGCACTGATCCTTGATTCTTCTTGAGCACTCCAAAGTTCTTCAAATGTAGGATACTCCTTCCTTGTGTTCATGCTTATGGCAAATGCATCCCATGTCTTGGGAATACCATTGAGTACTATGTTTACCAATTCCTTCTGTGAAATGATCTCTTCAATAGATTTTAGTTGATCTCTTAAATGAGAGAATTTCACAAAGTATGATGTAATGCTGTCATCATCATTCATCTTCATGTCACAAAGCTCATTCTTCAGACTCATTACTTTTCCAATGTTTCTGACTGAGAAGAGGTTTGTTAGGGCATCGTACATCTTCTTCAATGATTCAAGATGGGATATGCAAGGTATCAATTGATCTTTTATAGAGTCCAATATGATACTCATGGAATTGATATCACCATTTTTGAACTTCTCCATAACTGCAATGTTATGAAGTTCCTTCTCTTTTCCTTCTTCAAAATCCGGTTCCACGATCTTTCCTTTCACGATATCCAACACTTTATTCTTGGAAAGGATGAGGTCAATCCTTGTCTTCCACGCTCTGAAGTTAGAATCTCCATCTAACTTATTTTCTTACTTCATAGAGTAAGTCATCGCTGTTTTGACTTGGTCAACCCTAGATTTGACCAAAAACTCGAACTTGACGTCTTGGATTGCTGAAAGTACCAGGAGATACGCTAGGCTAGGGCACATTGGTCTATCTGGAAATTAGGTCAATCCCTTCACTTAAGGTGCCTCAACGAGAGGGTTAGGGTTTCTACAACTGCACCTACTAGTAACCCTAGTGATAGTGCTTTGGTGATTGCTCCTGCTAGAAACCTTAGTGATAGTTCTTCAACGAGCTTAATATGCTTATGGCTATGCTCCCTTCCAGTGTTTAGACTAAATGAAGGAGGTGTGGGCCCATAAACTGTTAGAATATGATGGATTTTCTCATTTTACCATAGGCAATATCACTATTATCACCCAACCATAGGCTGAAGCCACCCTCCGAGCACCTTAACCTTGAAAAAGAATCACTCCAGAAGAAAAACCTAGGATAGATAGCCAAAAAAAGGGTAGAGCACCTTTCTCCAAGGATAGTGCACCAAAAAAGAGTTGTTCAGATAGTCCAAACCATAACCAAGAGATAGTCCAAGCCAAAATGTAATCTGCTAGCTACAACAACTGCAATGACAACTCTCCTCCAGACTTGTGCACAAACTGGCTAACTGCAGTGTGCACAAGTGAGCTCTGCAGTTCTGAGAATGCCTGCTAGAATCAACACTAGCCTCCTATATTTATACTAATTCTGGCTAACTGCCTGGGTAGACTTCTCATTCTAGGTGCCTATTTACTTAGTATATAATATTTCTTCTAGCTGACTTCTTCTCTTGGAGGCTAATAACCTAATACAAATTATCCTCTTGAGTTGAATTGTCTTCTAGGGTTATTAGCCAACTCATTAGGGTTTCTTCTTGCTTCCCATAATATTCTATTCTCATTAGGTTTACACGTGGAGGTAAATACCTCCCGAAGCTACCACAATATCAACAGGGTGTATGTCAACAAAGATGTTCAAAATATTTGTCTTGAGGCCGAAATACATTTACAACACACAATACCATATACTCTACAACAGAATGTGATTGATAAGAGGAAGAGCATATCTATAAAGGAGATGAACTATTTCTTGTTGCATGCAAGGTCACTTCCTCAGAAGTTTTGGACTGAGGCACTTAATTGTTCCAACTACATCCAAAACAGATCCCCTCACAGATTTTCAAGGATTAGATTCCTTTCGAGGCTTGGAGCGGCAACAAACCAGAAGTCACCCACTTTTGTATCTTTGGATCATGAGCATGGGCCTACATTCCCTCTGAGAAGAGGAAATTACTAGATCCATAGAGTACTACATGTATTGTTTTTGGATACCTAGACAATGTGAAAGGATACCGACTTATTGATCCCTCTACAGACCAACTCATCATTGAGCACAATCTTCAATTTGAGGAAAGTCTTTCGCATGATCCATAGGATCCGCATGAAAATACTCTTGTCCTTCCACCAGTTTGAGATGATGAGTCTGCACATTCAAAGTCCACTTCAGATATGAGTTTCTATATAGAGTAATAGGATTCAGAGAATTCATATGCAGATTCAATACATGAAGATGAGGAGCCAAAGAAGATGCCCAAGTGGGCACAATCCACCCTTCATGATGCATGAGACTTTGTTGGGGATCCAGTGGATTCGAGGAGGACTAGATATTAGTATGTGTATCCTCCTCATGTACTCATTTCCATTGAACCCGTGATGCCTCCAAAATTTTAAATCAGTTTATTCTTCATACCTGTAGACCTACAAAGTGACTACAGGTAACCCCTTCTGGGAAGCATCCATGCAGAAGAAGTACAACTCTCTCCTAGAGAACCAGAATTGGGATATGGTTCCACTTCCTTCAGACATGAATCTTGTCAGATGCATATGGGTCTATAGGAAAACAAAGGGAGTGAAAGGATAGGTGAGAAGACATAAGGCAAGATGGGTTTCCAAGGGATTTCAACAGATACATAGGATTGACTATGATGATACTTTTTCTCCAGTGGCACAGTTGGATTCTATCAGGTTGGCCCTTGCCATTGGAGTATCCAGGGGATGGAAAGTACATTATATGGACATGAATAATGATTTTATTCACGGGGATCTCTTAGAGGATAATTATATGGAGAACACACCTGGATTCATACATAATTCATATTTAGTGTGTCGACTAAAAAAATCGCTCTATGGCCTCAAGCAGGATCCTAAAGCATGGCACACAAATATGGACTCCTTCTTTCTCTCCAATAATTTTGTTAGATGCAAATATGATCCAAATGTTTACATGTTGAGGACCACTGACTCACTTCTAATCATAGTTATGTATGTGGATGATATTTTGATCACCAACAACTCAGTTTCAATGATTGCCTCGGTCAAGGTAATTCTTCATGACAGGTTTTCGATGACGAACATGGGTCCACTCCATTTATTTATTAGTCTTGAGATCAATAAGGATGCATTAGGAATCAAGCTATCCCAGGCCAAGTATTCTTAGGATCTCTTGGAGAGATTCCACATGAAAGACTACAAGTCTTCACCTACATCTTTCTTATCTGGGGTTAGACTTCAGGATGGTTGGGATACACTAGTAGTGGACAACACCTTATATCGATAACTTGTGAGGATTCTTATGTATCTCACCCACATCTTGGCCAAATATATCATATGTAGTAGGGGTAGTCTCCAGGTACATGTAGGAGTCGCATGATTTACATTGGAAGGCTTCCAAGCGCATCCTCAAATATGTTAAGGGAACCATCAGTTATGGGATCCACTATGCATCAGGTTGAAAGTTGGATCTCATAGGATTCCCCAATTCTGACTGGGCTAGAGATGGCACTGATTGCAAGTCCACATCTAGATATAGTCTTAGTTTGGTTTTAAGGCCTATCTATTGGTCGAGAAAGAAGTAGTATGATATTGATCTATCTTCATCCGAGGCCCAGTACAAAGGAGTAGTTAACATTACCATCCAGGAATTGTAGTTACATAACTTCCTTACATAGTTGGGAATCCAGTTCCACAGACTGAATGTCATTTGGTGTGACATCCAGAGTACTCTCAAGTTTTGTAGAGACCCAGTGCAATGAAAGCGGACAAATCATATTTAGATCCACATGCACTACATCATAGATATAGTACACAATAGGATCATCGACCTATAGTTCTGTCATTCCTATGAATATACTGCTGNTCATAGATATAGTACACAATAGGATCATCGACCTATAGTTCTGTCATTCCTATGAATATACTACTGACATATTCACCAAGACTTTCAGTCAGAAGAATTTTCACTTTCTGCTTGATCATCTTGGAGTGAAGGACATAGTTTCCTAACAACTATATTTCTCTTATTTTGATACATTGTATTTTGAGGGGGGTTTTTTTCCCATGATTTTTTCCCTCTTTCCTCACTTTATTTCAATTTTCATTAGGTTCATTGTTCATGGGTACCTAACATGGCCTTTGTTTTCGGGACCCATTCATTATGCATACTCCCTAGTAGTGTTCAGGGGGGTGTTGGAGATATTACACACACTTAGGATTTTCCTTTGATTTTATTTTCCTATGTTTATTTAGCTATGTTGAGGGTCCTTTAGTCTAAGATATTCTCCCCTCATTGAGGATATTCTCCTCTATACAAGGGTTTCAAATACCCTTCGATCGCCCGCACGGGTGTATATGGATTGGCAAGTGCCGTGTAAATGGAAGGAAATTTGTAAAATGAAGTCTCATGTTCGATTCTCACCCGGACTTACTCGTGCGCCATTCTTGCGGGCTGGGTGGTTGCACCTGGGGTTATAGTGGTAGCCGCCTGGGGATCGACCCCATTTCACGCGAGTACGAGAACCACGAGTTGCCGATTCCCCCAGTAAAAAAAAAAAAAAAATACCCTCCGATCAATTCTTAGTTACTATTCAGTTAGACTAGTTGAGAGAGTGTTGCATGCCAACTTTGGTTTTATCACCAAATGTTGCATGCTATCCTTGGGAGAATCACCAATAATGCACAGTTGCATTGGGATCATCACTAGTGAGGCACATTCCACATGTATGAGTGATCTCCTCCTCATTTCACTCTAGTTTGGCTAGTTAACTAATGACAACATGGCCAGTTAACTAGGACTAGGTGGCAGTGGAATCCAATGACTTCTAGTGTGTGTCAGATTTCTTTAGAACACTCCTAATGTGAATTGGCTTACCACTATGGAGAGTTAGTTGTGTGATACAGAGTATATCACTTGTATTGTATCATTTTCTCTCATTCAGTTAATAAAAATTATTTCATTATTTCATTATTTTCTCCATTTTTTTCTTCTCTCTTCATTCACCATTGCAAGATGTGTATGCTTCATTGTTAGCTAGATATTCTATCCATGTATCTCATAAAATATACACCTTCTTGGTGGAATAAATCTTCCAAACTCATTCTTGTTGTTCTTGTGAGAAGAATCAATTTTATGTTGGCCATGATTTCCTTTCATGTTGCTTCTTTCATTCTTGATGGAGCCTTTGAGAATATTAGCATAGCTTTTAGTTTTTTCTTCATTTTATTTTTCCGATGGCTGTGTGACTTTAGAGCTTGCTTCTACCTCGAGGGTATATTTTTTTTTGTCATATCCAAGACCTATATTGATGAAAGGTAACCTTTGGTAACTAAGAATATTATCTTAGATTTCAGTACTATTTCCAAACTTCAAGATTCTTCTCAACTGATTAGTTTTTTTCTCTAGTTCCTTTCTTAAGGAAACAATTTCAGCCTCTAGCTTCTCGGAATTTTGTTCCTTTTATTTTAGTTGGCTTCTCACCACTTCTTCTATCCTTTTTGCCTCTTCTAGTTGAGTCTTTAGGACAATAACTATTTTTTTTTGTTTCATCAACATCATGATCCTTCTTTTCATTTTTCTGCAATTTCTCTTTCTGCTTTTAATTCTTTCCCTCGAGTTGTCTATTTCTTCTAAGGCACTAACGAGTTCTGATTCAATATTCACTTCCTCATCGATGTATTCTTCTTCTGAATGTGATTTTTCTTTTTGATTGTCTTCATTTTATGTATCAATTGTAATGAAACAAATGCTTAAAATGCCATAACAGAACAAAATTACACACCATGTACATAATGTGAGCGTGGAGAATAAATCCAAGATAGATAAATTATACAATAACTCGTTAAAGAATAGGAGAAAATCCTCCACATAACCAATTACGTTCATACATCATAATTCCTATCTCTACAATAGTGAATACATGATCTGTATATATACCTATTCACACCTGCACATGAGGCCCCTTTGCTATTAGGCTGACCCTATTACATATATATTTACACATTACATGTACATTTAGCCCCATATATGCCCCCCTTGGGGTTATATCATATGCATTTAACTCTATGTACACCCCCTTTGGGTCATAAAATAATACCCTCCTTCAAAAACAATTGTCCTTAAAGCTTTGCAATTAAAGGCTTCACATGTGATGAAACCAAGTAATATGATTTTCTTATGTTCCTAGTTTATTTTTTCTTTTGATGATGATCCATCAATCCAAAATCAGTTCTTTTTGGTCGCAATCCTTGGTGGCTAGTTGTTACATGATTTTCTTTCTCTTGATTCCATGTATTGTTGTTAAAGCTTCTCCAGTTTGTAGTGGTTGTTGGTCTCTGATAATATCTTGTTGAAGAGTGGTTTTGTGATGTCTTGTTGTATGAATATTGAAAAATATTCCATCTTTTTCCTTGATAATGTTGATATCGACCTTCTTGTCTTCCTTGAAATATTTCCTGATAATGAGGGTGTCGATATGGTTTCACATTTGATGGTTTTTATTCAATATACACACTCATTTCATCTATCTTGTTTTCATAGAAAATGGAATCATCTACCCTCTTTGCTTGGTCTTTGATTACTCTAGCCTCGAGATAATACCATCATATTTGGCATGCATGTCTTCTAGATGAAGTGAACATTATTCAAGTATTTTTTGATGACCATCTTGAATCTTTTCCTCTCTCTCCTTTTGAAGTTGCAATGTCACCCCATTTATCAAATTCTGACATCCTTCTTCAATTCTAGATTGCATTTCTAATTTTACCTCATCAATATTTAGGGATTCCTCAACCTTCTTGCAAATTTCCTCTTCAAGTCTTTTGGTAGATTCTTCATTGACAATTTTAATTTCTTCTTGATTTTGATAATTCTTATTTTCTTCTTTCCATCTCTTAACCTCATCCAATATTTTTTTATTTTGGTTTTGTAATCTACATATCTTTTCATATTTATTTTTCAAATCTTCCCTTGACTCATCCTTTTCCCACTTTCCTTTGCTAGTATTTTCTTGTTTTAATTTTTGAACTTCTTTAACTAGTGCTTCATTAAGGTCTCTTATCTTAGAAAACTCATCACTCTTCTTCTTGATCTCTTATTTTTCTTCTTTTAACTCCTCTTAAATTTTATACATCTTATTTTTTGTATCCTTGATCCATTTATTTGAGAAGAGTTCTTCAAATTCTTCTTATGACATTTTCCATTTATTATATTTATTAATACTCATCCACCAATTCAAAGATTCACCAAAAAAATAATTTCTTACCCTTGAAGTAGTCTAATCATATTCTTTTCCATCCTCAACCATTCCATAGGATTGATTTCATTTTTATCTTCATCTCCTGTAAATTGGGGTATTGTCATTGATTCTTAAGTGAGGTCTAACCCCAACACTCAACTTACAACCTCAATATATTAGGAATTATGATCTCAAATAGTTATAATACTTGTTCCAATATAATATTACATGTTTTCTCTTTCTAATGGATTTTGAATCAGCTCAATTGGACATTCCAATCAAAAGTTATGATATTTTTAAGTGAACATACTTTTGAAACCCTGATTTGGAGTTTGTCTTTCTAGACGATCTTCCTTCTGATGTATTTATGCAATTTCATCCCTTATGAGTCTGAAATTTAGAAATGTAGTACTATGAAATGTATTATCTTCAATGCCATAGTTCTGACCGAAATTGGATGTGCCAAGTGAAATTTAGGGTAACTTTCCCAAACCTTGTTGATTCTTGGCCTTTCCGGGAGAGAGAACATGAACATAATGCCACACATCCAATATTAAATACGAGGTGATGAAATTATCACCCAAAATACTATGGATTTTAGTCTTTCCAATACAACTAGTATCACTAAATTTGGATCCTCTATGAAAAATATATGATTGTTTTACTCGGAAGACTGGTTTGAGACTAGTTATAGGACTAGTCAAACACCTTATATTCCACAGGGTGTATATATGAAAGTAAAACTACCCATAAGTTGAAATTAGTACAAAAAATACCATGATATGTCTTCTAAACAACCTCCGAGTTCCTCTTTCTGAAAGTGGTCCCGTAAAAAATTTATAGAAAAAATTCCAAGATGACTTGCTTGAGGAAGAAAAACCCTAGGAACAATGCTTCGATACCAAATGTAATGAACCAAATGCTTAAAATATCATAAAAGAAAAAAATTACACATGATCTAAAAAATGTGAGTGTGGAACAAAACTCCAAGATATATAATTTATACAATAACTTCTTAAAGAATATGAGAAACTCCTCCACATCACAATTCCTATCTCTACAATAATGAATACATGATACCTATATATACCTATTCACGCCTACACATGAGGCCCATTTACAATTAGGAAAACCATATTACATATATATTTACATATTACATGTACATTTATCCCCATATATTCCCCCCTTGGGGTCATATCATATGCATTTAACCATATATATGCTCCCCTTGGTTCATAACATCAGTAGACTTTGTATCCATGGCCATGAAGATGAATTATTCTTGACTATCCATGTGTTCTCTCAATATTTTCCTTCCAGTAGTTAGACTGTTTCCTAAGGAAAATACTTTGAAACAAATTATTGAACGTATGCTTATACTGAGAGGAGCAAGGTGGGATGGATCAATATAAGTGTTATCCACATTTTTGGTTATCAAGATGATGACATGATAATGACATGGTGATAGAAGATCTAGCTCTTCTTTAAGATCATTTTCATGAAGAAAGTTACACTTATCAACTTCTCAGAATCACTCTTTTGAAGATAGTACGCAGGCTGCATATATATTGTCCTGCGGAAATGCTT
>JASDQU010103542.1:197007-212070 GCA_032191745.1 Picea mariana | reverse complement strand
ATATAACCATCATGTTTCAAAATGTTGGAAAAGATTGACCACTTTCAGGAAACTTTACAAGCAAAGACAACTTGAAAAGAGGATGCAAAAGATTTGCACTCATTGTCAGAAGAGGGGTCATCTCATTGACCAATGTTGGACATTGCATCCAACCACTCATCCACAACACAAGAAGAATATGGATAAAGAGATTGGCAAGAATGGAAGAGGAGATTCCATTATCGATGTGTGTCAAGATGATTCACAAAAGGACGATTTTCAGCAGAAAAAGTCACCATTGAGTTGGCTTGGTAAGAAATGGTTGGATTTATTGAGCAAGTAAGGCTTGCATTTTCTGTTGTAAATGCACTTTTCAGCCTTATGTGTGCATTTATGTTGAGAGTATGACAAGTTGCAGCAGTTTATCACAACTTGTATGATGCAAGTTGCATGTGAATGCAATTCGTTTGAAGGCATTCTTGTTTGTTGCACAACTTCGCCGGGAGGATGTAAAAGTGGGGTATGATGTTCACTTGTTACAGCCATATATCTTTTTCATATTCAGCTCTTATGTACCCACATGTTTCGGGTTTATGTACTTATGTTTGTACTGGAAGGAGAGTTGAAGAGTCATGCACATGCATTTGTTTTTGTGTATGTGTAAGCAGTGAACTTGGTGATAGTTCATCATGAATGATTCATGATTATAACATGATTATGTATCATGTTTGTCGACTTGTCAGTTTGGGAAGGTTGATATGTTTCAAATGAGTCTCGACTTGTGTCGATGTTGTCTTGACGACTATGTGTGTCGATCATGTTTTTTGACTTGTGTTTAGTTGATGGTGTTTGTTGGCTTGTAAGTTGATTTTGAGTATACCAAGATGCAGGAAAATGCCATGTGCTTTGATGAAGCACAAGATGTGACCATTTTCTTGAAGAGAAAAAAGACTTTGTTGGCATCATTTTCAGTCTTGTACAAATTTATTTTCAAGATTGATGGTTTTCTTGGCTTTTGACAAGATGTCGCAGGAAAGTTTTTGCAGCCATTGGAGAGTTGATTGTGTTGACGTCAAAGAGTTCACAAGAGGGACTTGATTTTCAGTGGGAAGGTTGGCAGCCTTCCAAGCACAAAGAGAACAGTGGGTCAGCAGCAGCCAGAGAACAGTGGTTGAGGGACATAGCCAGTTGCAGTGCAAGGTATGTCAAAATATCCAGGTGATTGTCAAAAAGACTTTTTCAAGTAGAATCAGTTGATAGAACTTGAAAGCAGAAGAGTATTGAAGCTCAGACAAATAATCATAAGCTTTTGTGGGTCCAAAAGCCTTTCAGTGGGAAGGCATGATCAAAATCTGGACCAGGGGTCAAATTTTAGCTCAAAAATCAAAGTTCTTGGAATTGCCTCAAAAAAAATGGGTGCGTATCCATTGTTGTCACAAACCCAACGCAACTCATTTGGGTTCAAACGGACATCAGATGAGAGAGATATCGCGATCTGTTCGAATCACCAAACAGGTAAAATAAATGAGTGCTGACTGTGTAGTCTGTACAGTCCATATGGATGATGAAGTGGCAGAGGCCATACGTCCATACACTGAAGTGGAATATGATGATGTGGCAGTTTCAGATTGGTAGCTGAGGGCAAATGACATTGCGACACATGACATTTAATGGGCAAATGGTGTGGTGCCATGTGGCCCAGTCACGGGCTTCCATGTGGCACCATTGTAATTGGTTGTTAGTTCAAAATTTTATGGAGTCCATGGGGATCAAACCCCATACCTCCCCCAAGGACCAAGCACTTTAGCAATGGCCGCCCGACCAACATACCACATGTCATTTCTTAATATATATATGGTTTGGATTTTATTTAAATTTAAGTTATGTTATGGTTGGGCGTGGTTTGGGCACCCCAACCCCCTTTCACATGCAGACCACCACATGACCATATGTGCACGCATTTAAATGGACTAAAAAAAACCCCGTACGCATTTCAACACTTGGCACTAAACCATTGGGTTTAGGAACCTAGCCCTTTTGTGCGGGAAAACAAGGTCACATGGACCCATGTGCCCACGGGTTTGGCAGTTAGGGGCTAGGCACGCCCATAACCGTCCTACAGTTTGCACAGTTATGCAGTTGTGTTCGATGCTGGGTTTAAGAATGTAAAAACACACGTGAGCTAGGTTGAGCACATAGAGGTGCGTTTTGGTGAACCAGAGACAACAAGTTTGAAGGAGGAAAATGGCAGGAGGCCTATCTTCTTCATTTTTTGGCCAAATGAGGTGTCGTAAAAGCCCAGCTAGGGGTTTTTGGATGTTTTGAATCCATTGGCACTATTTTCACAGCCATTTGAAGACTTCTTTTGTAGGTTTTTAACCATTGAAGTTTCAGAGAGCTCCAGGGAGCTTGAAGCCCTCATTGTTTGAGGTCATGCTCATATGAGCCTATGTTTGTTTTATGTGATTGAATAATCATTTTTGGCTAATTAATATGCTCTGAACACTTTGGGATAGGTTTCATATCCATTTGAGGACTTTTACAGGTGTTTTTTCCAAAGAGAAGCTAAGGGAATCTTAAGGCCACATGTAGAAGAGGTCATGCCCGGATGAGCCATGATCCGTTTTCAGAGTTTTATTAGTCATTTTTGGGGTTTTTATGTATTCTGGACCCAATGGTACAGTCATAATTTCCATTGGAGTTGAGCATCAACTTGTAAAATAATTTTTGACAAATCAATCCTAGAGAGCCAAGTCCATTGATGGAGGCTCAAGGAGATGTAGCCAAGAGAGGGGTGAACTCCTTTATCATGTTGTTCTTGTTGTGAGTGTTTGCTGGTTATTATTTGCTGCAAGTTATTATTTGTTGTTTTATTTATGAAAAAAACTTATTTAATCTTGCAAAGGCCTCACACATAAACATTTAAAAGAATAAGCATAAACTTGGCACATAATCTATCTTGCATATTTTAACACATGGAGCAAGGTCCTGTAAAGTTTATTTTAATGAAGTAGAGGGTGCTTTCATAGCATAACAAGTAAGCCTTCTATTTTCAGATCAGCTGAAGAGTAGCTCGAAAAAGAATCTCTTTTTTTTCTTGGGATGTGCCTTGAGAGGCTTGTATGTTTCTCTACCTCCTGCAGAGTGAGCCTAGGAAGGCCTTTTATTCCCTACTGCAATATCTCTAAAAATGTCAACTAGAGAAACTGGAATAATATTTGTCTCCCTCTGAACTGCTGAAGGGGGAAGAGGGCATTGTCTCACTGTCAATCTCCATCTGAGATTCTTTGAATCTTTGAAAGGCTATCTCTTCTTCAAGGAAAACATCTATGTTTGTCTTGATCTGTCTCTGACTAGGGATGTCGATCTGGAATGTCTTCGAAGATTCAATGTTATCCCATAAATGCATCCTTTCCCCCTAAAGGGTCTATCTTGGACTTCTTCTCTTTGGGTACATGGAAATACACTGGGCACCCAAATATCCTGAAGTGTTCAATCTCAGGCTTCATCTTCGGGAGTTATGTTTTTCAAAGTCTGGTGAAGACTCTTGTTATGAACATATACTGTTTCATGCATGATTTTTCCCATAGAATCATAGAAAGATTTTGATCTTGCATTATTGCATTGGTTTCCTCAATGATGGTTCTATTCTTCCTCTTTCTCAAATAGTTCTGACTCCCTTTGAGTCAAGTGGATTCCTCTGAAGGATAAACGTCTTCCTTTGGTGTTAACCTGTTTGGAACAAGAAAAAAAGAGGAACCAAAATAAGAATATCTCCTAAAGGAGAATAATGAGTACGTCTCTAGAATCAAAACAATTTAAGGATTGTTGTCACAGCTACAACGCCTACTTTTAATGTAGAAAAATTTAGAAATATAGGTTAGAGGAATGACAATTACAACAATCAAACTTGGGGTCTTCACTTCCAGTGTGTTGTTCCTTTGAATGCACTGAGATCCCCATGGATCCATGAATTCAGCAAAAAGGTTCCTTCCTTCTGTAATTTATCTCATGACAATGATACAAATAATATATATACAAGTGCATACTTGAGGGTGCTGATATGATTTCTCCAATGGAACCTCATTGATCTCTGACATCTTGACATCTTCATGAAGAGGGTAGTCATAGTGTCACATTTTTGTATCACACACAATAAGCCTTCCTCTGAATTCTTGTTTTCAAGGAACTTGAAGTTTCTTGATCCATCAAGATTATATTCCATCATAGTTTTGTTCATCATAATTTTAGATTCTTTCACAAACCTTTGTCAACTAGGCTAGAAAACCTACCGACTAGGCTAGGCTAGAATTATTAGGTTTTGTTGGACTTATGACTGCCAACAATAATCCTTTGAAGGATAGGAGAACACTAGTGAGATGAAGAGCTCCTTCAATGAGTTGCAGAAAACCTAATTCTGAAATTTATGCAGAAATTAGCAAAACCCTAATTCTGAAATTTCTGCATAAATTAGCGAAACCCTAGGGCCAAAATTTCAAAATGCTCGGAATTTCAGTCTGAGAGTCTCTGGAGGTGTGCTAAAGGAGGTCGTACTCTCCTATGCAAAATTTATCGCCAACGTTCAAATATTAAGGGCTGAAACACCTCAAAAAGGAGGGTCATACAGATTTTCTAGAAACCCTATGAAGGTCATACAGTTTTGCAGAAAAAGAGAGGAGATTGGTAGATGTTTGTGCAATGGGTTATTCAAGACCTATGCTCTAATCCCGTGTTGATTTTTCAATAATCTAGGCTTAAGAATGTAGTTCATTCCATTTTATCATTTTACTTAAACCATAGACAATTTGTTGCAGCAACCAAGATCACAAGAAGAAACACCATGCACAAGTACACAAGAAGTATCTTGGGAAACCCTTCTCAACAAGGGAAGAAACCCAACCAATTATTTTCTATATTCTTCAAGAGAAAGACCTTCACCACCAAGAAAACCTACCACACAAAAGGGTGCTCACAAACCCTAGAAGACTAGCGCCCAAGAGAGGTGCACACTTTTCCTAAGTAGATGTACTTGCTGAAATTTCCAAACTCACACAAAAGATAGGATTCCTCAATGAGGAATTTACCTTTACTTATATTAGACTTGACCTGTCAACATAAGTTTCTACTGGCACAACAGGTATGACCTCTCTATATCATAATATAATTAATATTAACCAGATTAATTATATTTTACATTAATTATCAATTACACTAAGGTGGGGCCGACCTGTACCCTTTACATTACAATTAGGGTTACAGGAAGGTCTGACTCTTTGAACAATATATCAAGGTATATTATACACCCACTAATGATCATCCACTAGGGATGTCCATATCTATGGATCACTGCATTACACAGAAGAACCACTTCTTCACTAGTGCTCAGCCACTAGGATCACGTTCACCTGGGCTCGTCCACAAGCACGTCCACTCAAAAGATCTTCTTTCCCACTTCATTACAGAGTAGATTCATCTAGATTTTCTCATCAAATCTCTGCTCATAGGAGGCTAATACCTCATCTTCATTTCTGTCTCATGACGATGCACCCAACACTTTGGGATTTCACACGTTCACCTTGTGCTCAGCCACAAGCACGTCCAACTCTATAGATCTCCTTTCTCACTGTGTTACACAAGATAATTATTTGGAGTTCTTCTCAACTCTCTGTAAGGAGGAGGCCATCTCTACGTTCCAGCTCTGTCTCAGATAGGAACCACACACCCCTCCCAAGTGATGTCTCTTAGGTTTGTGTCCTGGAGAATGTCTCACATAGTTGTAATCATCAACATGAACAACTTTTCTAAAATTGGAAGACATGAACTTGCTAAAATGGTGGCCAGCTCCATGTATTTTACCTTCCTTGTGCGGAATTTAGAGGGGAGCCATGTCAAAATGATGAAGTCCCATGGAAACTGTGTGAAATTTCTAATTGTGTTGATGAGGTGCCACACACTAACAAGAAGAATCCTTGTTCTAGGAACCACATGGCCTATAAATTCCCCCATACCTAAAATAAATCGATAAAGATGATGGATGAATAACAAAATTCAATGGGAGAATCAGATTGGGATGCTCCCAATACCCCACAAATCTTGGTATTAGAAAGAGGGATGCAATGCTAACCCCTGGAAGGGTTAAGAAGATGTGAAATCATGTATTGGAGAAGGAAGAAATGGTAGTCGATTAGGCATTAACATTTGTCACACTATAAGTATATTGCATTTATGGAGAATTTGTGTCACAACTTGTTTCGAAAAATCACTACATTACATTTTTTATTTATGCTCGGAAAAAAACATGATTTCTCATTCATATAAATAAAAGAGATTAAATTCTATAGACATTATGAGAGCATCCATTAATGACCATACAATATAAATCAATAACAACATTTATGAGACAAGGCAATTACATTGAAGAAACGTTGCAAGTACTAATGGGGAACATTTTCATCAATCTTGCCTCCCCCCCTTCTTTTTAACCTCAATCTATCCCCCTAGAGAGAAGTTATGTCACAATTTGTTTGGACAAATCGCTGCATTACATTTTTTTATTTTTTGTCGGGAAAAAATCGTGACTTCTCATTCATATAAAGAAAAGAAATTACATTCTATAGACATTACGAGAGCATTTGTTAATGACCATAAAATAGAAATCAATAAAAACATTTACGAGACAAAGAAATTACACAGAAGAAATGTTGCAAGTACTAATGAGGAACATTTTACTTAATCTTTCCTCCCCGCCCTTCTTTTTAAGCTCAATCTAGCCCCCTAGAGAAGGTTCCACAGGAACAAATTATAGCTCAAAAGTATGATTTATAGATTTTTAATGCAGGGAGAACTCATTATCAGAATCAAAGTTATCATATTTATTAAATATTTCCATTCCTCTTAATGAAGATTCATTGAAAACTACCTCCCATGAGGGGGAAATCTAAATATTCATTTCTTCTTCTCTATCTATTGACAGAGAATTTAATTCTTTAATATGCTCTTATGAACCAAATTTGATATCCTTCTATAAATTTGTTAAGGGTGGAGGTTCTGCATTTTGATTAGCATCATCATCCAAGAGCAAGGGCTCATATGGTTCTAACTTTTTGGTTTGTGGTGGTAACTTTTTCCCCCCTTTATGTGAGTTCATGCTTGGAGACAAGAGCCCTAAATATGGCTTGTCTATTGGCAGAGACGATACTGAAAAGTAGTGTATTTGCAATTCAAAATTCATGTCCATTGAACTTTTCCCTATTTTAGAATCATCATTTCTGACAAACCTTTGTTGATATCGATCTCAATACCAATTCCAACATAGGTGAAAATTCCCAACTTATTATTCTTAATATCCCATTGTAAGCATTTGTTCAGGGTATCCTAATATCTTTCAAAACCAATAATTTCCAAAGGCGAAGTGGCAGATTTGGGATGCAAACCGAAATTGGCATTTTGGTGACAGTGGTAGTGGATGGGTCAAAATTTGGGAACCAAGGGGTAACAAAGAGACTTCATCTTCTCCAAAACTAGGGGCCCTCCTCAAGAAATTTCTGATAAACACTAGAAAGTGTAAATTGAACAAAGAACCCTTCGAAATATGAAATATACCTCACATTGCTTGGTCCAGTTCTAATAAGTCCATTGATATAAATTTGATGTGGGAGGAAAAAAACCATTGAAATGGCAAATCATTGCATATGATTCTTAAAAATATAGGAAATTGGTGACCTCTGGATAAGTGATCTCCAATGTTGGCACCTCTTCAAAGTTCTCCACTATATGCAAACTAGACATAGGAGGGTTTAACAACGCGTGAGTGAAGGGATTATTTTGGACCACATCCTTGATTGAAAATGACTTTGAATATGAAGGCACTCCAGGTCCCACTACTCCTCCATGCAAGCGCAGTTCCAAAATGAGATATGAAACCATTATAAAGAAGGTGTTTCTAATCCACAATAATACCTTGTCAGAGCTTCAATTTTTGCTTTATATCAACCACATAATTGACAACATTCACCCACAAGAGAAGGTTAGGTTTTCCAAAAGAGATGTTTGACTATAATATGGAATTTTATTTTGATATAAATTTCTTGGAAGAATGCCACCCTATAAAGTGTTATCTATAACAAATATTTCATCAAACACTTGTCCGGTAAGAAATTCTACAAACACTTGTTTTGCTTCATCAAACACTTGGAGTTTATCCATGGTTACATTGGGTGGAAAAGTTGAGGTACCAACACAACATTGTATATTGTTGCAAAATGACCATATGATACCTCCTCTTCTTGTCAATATTATTCTGCTTGGCCTCTTTACATGGAGCCTCGACCAAAAAACCCCTTCACCTAGGAGTCTTCACATATGGATGACACTTCAACAATGTATCCAGAGTTGTGATTTGATTCCCATTCAAATTCAAATGCTTACGCTTAATATACAAGGGTCACATAGAAAATCAAACCTCATCAACAATCATGGTCCTTTCCAAAATGGAGTTCACCATCTTGGTCTGATTGCATGTAACCATTCTTCAACGCAGACTCCTCACACCAGTTCGTCATCAATCGGTCCTAATGCTTGTCCTTAATGATTTTCCAGATGACCTTAGTAATTTCATCCCCATCCATATTGATAATGGGATTGTCAACCTTGATATTCTCCAACATCATTTTTACAACAAAGAACAATCAAATACACAGAAGGGTGTTGGATTGGTATATTCTTTGCAGTGAAAATCTAGTCGAGGTGGATCGACTAGGGGTTAAAATCGAAGGTCGAAGTGATCGACTGGGAAAATTCAAAGTTGAAGTAATCGATGACAATTCGAATAGGTCAATTGACAAGAGTTCAACGTGAGGTCGTGTGGCAACCGACTAAAGACTGAATGGAGGTCGATTGGTAGTCAACTCATAATTCGACTAGTAGTTGACTGTAACATAATCCCAAGATTCACAGGATTTGTAGCCAATGATCTGCGTGGATATGTAACCATTTTTAGACACCTTTATTTATGGGGTTTCCTATTGTAAATCCTATAAATAAGGTGTGTTGTAATACTGTAAAATCTAACCACTAATCTTTATATCAATTTGTTAGAGGTTGTTCGTCATGTAGATGTAAGTCGAATTGGTTGTAGGGTTTCTCTTGTGTAAGCAAGAAGGTATGATGTCGATTGTGTCTTAGGTGTAGACCAAGGTTAGACATGTAACCTTTTATTCTAAATGAATAATACAACAAGAGAGAAAGACTCTCAAGGAATGTCATTTTTCCCGTTTGGGTTTCTAGGGTAAAATCTATGTGTATTGTGTGATTGCTTTGTCATTTATTTTACAACTTAAATCTATCTTCATCTCTTCTAGCAGGTTTAGTGTGGAAGTCTATGTTCCTAACATGTGGTATCAGAGCTTTATTTGACAATATTGGATATGAGCTAAACCCTATCTATTAAGAGTCGTAAGTCAATGATCTTTGAAGTTGTGCTTGTGAAAGAATGGAAAGTAGTTCGAGAATAGAGATCAAAAAATTTAATGGCTAGAATTTTGAGCTTTGGAAGCTTAAAATTGAATATCTCCTTGTATATTGAGAACAATGAGAAATATTATGTTCAGGTACCATTCCAATAGGTATATCAAGGGAAGAATGGGAGAAACTTGAAAGAAGGGCAGTGAGTACGATTCAACTTTGTCTTGCAGATTCGATGTTGTTGAATGTATTAGGAATTTCTTAGGAGAAGACATGGCCAATAAACCATGGGACAAGTTGGGGATCTTGTAGCAGTAGAAATCCTTGGTAAATATGTTTTTCCTTAGAAAAAAAATGTATTATCTGAGGATGAGTGATGGTAGTTCGGTAACTGAGCATTTGAATGCAAGTCAATTATCATTTGTAGATATCAAAATCACTGAGGAGGAGAAATGTATTAGCCTATTATGTTCTTTTCTAGACTCCTAGAGTAGCTTAGTCATGGATATAGGGTTTAATTCAAACAAATTATCTCTAGATGTGGTTGCATCTCTACTGTTAGAAGAAATGAGAAGGAATAACATGTAAGGATCAAACAAACATGCTTTAATGGTGAGAGGTCGGTCGGTTGACAAAGATAAAGGAATATTATTTGGTAGAAAGTCTAAGTCAAAGGGTAGATATAAATCCCTGGTTCAGTCGATGAGAAGATGATGGAAATGTGGTAAAGTTGGGCATTGTAAAAAGGAATGCAAATCAAAGGAGATAGATTTCACTACGGGATCAAATGAGAAGCAATCAACTGAGAGAAAGACTACTCTCGATAAAGGAGGTGATGTGTATCTGGAATCGATCAGTACACAGTTAGATCAATATGTTTGGTTGATTGAATTAGGATAATCTTATCATATGACACCTCAAAAATAATGGTTCTGCAAATATGAGAGATATGAAGGAGGAGATGTGTTCTTGGGGAAAAACTTGACATCCAAAATTGTTGGACGGGGAAGAGTTCGACTGATATTGCAGGATGGAAGGAGTAGAATTGTTTCAGGTGTTCTATATATTCCCGGTTTAGAAATAAACCTAATATTTGTCAGCAAGATGAGTGATGCAGGAGTGCATAATCTATTTCAGAAGGACACATGCAAAATGGTCAGGGGTGCAATGGTCTTAATGAAAGGATTCTGGATTGGAACCCTATACAATTTGTTAGGGAATTTCGACTAGACTGGATGCAACAAAATCATTGTTCCTGAAGTTGACTCAACTCAACTCGGGATGAGTCGATTCAAACCGACTCGATAATTTCTCATCAAGTCTACCCGACCATGTTATGGCACAAAAGGATGGGACACATTGGAGAAAATGACTTCAAGCTATGTGTAACAAAGGTATGGTCAAAGTTTTTCCTAAATGTAATTTATAAATCTATTTTTATGAACATTGCATATATGGAAAACAAAATTAGGTGAGATTCCCTTCTAGAGCGACAAGGGGAAAGGGGATTCTAGAATTGGTTCATAGTGATGTGTTTGGACCTATAACATTCGCTTCACTTAGTGGATCCACTTATTTTGTCTCCTTCATAGATGAATTTTATAGGAAGACATGGATATATTTCTTGAAGAATAATTCATAGGTTTTCAAGAAATTCAAAGAGTTTAAATCTCTTGCGGAAAACCAGACAGATAAGAATATCAAGGTGTTGAGAACTAAAAAATGGTGATGAATTATGTGGAAAGTATTTTGAGAAATTCTGCAAGTAGTGTGGCATAACACGCCAAAATACCACACCATATACCCCATATCAAAATGGATTTTCCAAAATAATGAATAGAACATTGATGGACAAGGAAAGGAGCATACTTAGTGGTGTTGGGATCACATACGAACTCTAGGAAAAAGCATTCGACATTGCAAAATATTTTTTGAATATGTCTCCTTCGTTGGCACTAGTCATCATGACTCCACACAAGGTATGGTTTGGAAAGAATCCTTCACTTTCAAATCTCAAATTATTTGGCTATGATGCATTTGTGCACATTCCCAAGGAAAAGAGAAGAAAGTTGGACAAGAAGGCAGTTAAGTGTATTTTCATTGGATAAAAAGAAGGAATGAAATGACATAAGCTCTGGGTTTCTGCATCAAGGAGAACAATGTACAATCGAGATGTGGTCTTCAGAGAAGTTGGAGGTAATTCAGCTTCTGAAGTGGTTCAAAGAGAGAAAAATACAGAGAAGGTGAGGTTTGAACTAAGGAACAAATAAGATGATTCAAATGAGTCGAATGAATCAGATGAAGAGGTGTGTAACGACCTCCTCGTTATGCCGGCAAACCTCTTATAACAAGTGCAATTTTTTTTTTGTTTACAGGTGTGTGCGCACGTGTACAAAGGAAATAAATACATTCGACTCTACGTCGCCACCTAGTGACGAATAAGACACAACCACGATGAACACAACAAGATGACATAAGATGCACAACAAGTGACTGCATGCATTAACGATGATCAATCGACAATAAGTAAGACTGACTACCCATCCATCCTACCCTGCAATGGTTAGGACCTCCAAGACACATAAGCAACGCTCAAGCCTAGGTTCCCATCGATTTTAACCATTTAAGGTCTCAGGGCTGGCGACTGTTCTGAGGAATATGGAGGTGTCTACATCCCGCCTGAAACAAGCAGACCAAGCACACAAAAGGTTTACAACCCAGCACAACATTAATTAAACAAGGGACTACCATCTATATGAGTCTTAAAGCCATTCCATTGCGCAACTTTAGATCATAATTCGTCATCAAAGTACCCTCTAAAACACATTCAAGGGACCCTTTAGTACAAGTCTGAAACTTCGACTGGTTTAACATTTAACAAGATAAATAGTCATTAATTATAATCATAAATATAATGAATAGTTATAATTGTCATTTAACGCAATAAGTAACATTTAATCTTTAACTACAGATCAATAATTAATGAATGATCCTAAAATCATTTGACGCAATCATTGTGAAATTACATTATCATTCATTCCATGATCTAAACTTGTAATTCGATTGACCATAATTATGAACCAATAATTGTATCGACAACGCAATGATCATAAATCCATAAATAACGCAATATTCAAGAATCCTTTATCGCAACATATAAATTAACATTAACCTTAACTCAATGAACTAAATTTAATAATCGGTAGCCAGTAATTGTGAACCAATAAATAACGCAACATCTCAACGATTATATATCCATAATTGATTCTATATCCTAAAATCAATTAACGCAGTCATTATAAATAATCGTTAACATTATCTTAAGTGATGGCAATAATAAAGAATATCTTAAGAAGTACTTTTATCTCCAAAATAACAATTGTTACAAGACCATTCTCCTTCAATTAGAATATATAAAATATCAAGATTCTATGGAAAGAAAATAGAACTATTCCATTTTTAACACTAGAAGACAAGACAGCTTTATATAACCACCTTTCCTCCTTTTAAAACTTGTCTTTAATCAAACGAGAACCATTATTATAATTAACTCTAGATTTTTCCACTATACATTCCTTAGGGTAAATAACCATCCATAAACATGATCCAATTCACTAATCTGGTATTATTCATATTAGATAGGTCCTTACTAACACTAAGTACTAGTCTGAATTAATCCATAAGATAAGTACAACACAATGTGCACATCTGTCTTGAAATAAAGCAACTCCTAAGGGTCTATCTTATCTCTAACTGAAGTTGAATTATATAATGTTCTTGAGAAATTTTTCGTTGTCATTAATATATTAATGTTTATAGCCCAAAATGAAATAAACCAATTACTTACATAATTTAACGAAACAACTATATCAATTGAAATTTTAGTTGGTATGGAGATATTTGTAATTTAAGACAACTAAATATAGGTCAATGCTCATTGATAAGATGAATAACATCATACAAACAAGATCAATACGAGCTTCAAGAAACATAATAGTGGAACACCATCTTTATGAAAATTTACATGCTGAAACAACAACAACATCTAAAAGCTGATCATTTAAGTAGTGGAAGAGGGTTACCCGATCAGAAACATAGTCAAGATGTAAAGGGAGGTAATAGGATTCCAGCTCAGGATGTCATACATCAAAAGGTGCAGTCACTTTTTCATTTGACACAGAAAATACCTCATGTACAGCAAGATCAAGACACATAATATATAAAACACCCATAGTAATATATAATACGCCCACAGTCATATAAAAATGCCCACATTAATATAAAAACACCCACTGTAATGTATAATACGCCCACAATGACATAAAACGCCCCCATTAACATAAAAACGCCCACTGTAATGTGTAATACGCCCACAGTGATATAAAACACCCCCATTAACATAAAAACGCCCACTGTAATGTGTAATACGCCCACAATGATATAAAACACCCCCATTAACATAAAAACGCCCACTGTAATGTGTATTACGCCCACAGTGATATAAAACGCCCCCATTAACATAAAAACACCCACTATAATGTGTAATACGCCCACAGTGATATAAAACGCCCCCATTAACATAAAAATGCCCACTGTAATGTGTAATACACCCACAGTGATATAAAATGCCCCCATTAACATAAAAAAACACCCATTGTAATGTGTATTATGCCCACAATGATATAAAATGCCCCCATTAACATAAAAATGCCCACTGTAATGTGTAAAACGCCCACAATGATATAAAATGCCCCCATTAACATAAAAACGCCCACTGTAATGTGTAATACACCCACAATGATATAAAACGCCCCCATTAACATAAAAACGCCCATTGTAATGTGTATTATGCCCACAGTGATATAAACACAGCCATAAAATCTCTTTTATCCAAACCAACATGAAACAATAGGGTAAGAAGAAATATTTTATAATCGTAACACAATTTCAATCGCCGAAGAACAAGGCAAGAAAACCAATTGATCCAACGAGAACCCAAGCAGATTGAAGTTAAGTATTTTTCATCTCACAATGCCAATACAAAAATGCTGATAGCAATAAGAGAGGGCTAAGGTCCTAATAGCTTCTATCATGCAAATGAAAAACATATCGTTGCCTGATCGCCTGCTCCGAGCGACGTCCACACGCTCCGTGTCGCTCTCACTCGCCGACCATCGAGACCTCACCGGTACCTCCCAGCCAACGCTAGGGGTACTCTGCTTCCCCCTTAGCCCCTCGAGCCGCAAAGGGGCCACACACTATCTATATGGTATGTCTAGCTCCCAGCTCACCTCGCAAGGCCGAGCTACCACTCCTATCCGAGCTGGAAAATCCCAACTCCCCACAAGTAATCAGTCAAGTCACAAATCAGGCAGTGTAACGTTACACTAACAGTCGATCCCCTTCTTCCTCATATTCCCTTTCTTTTATAGAGTTTTTAGAACCTCCAACTTTCCCTAAATCACATTTAAATTAAGTTTTAATAAAAATCTTCTAAATATTCTCATTCGCACAAGTGTCATCCATCCCCCTCTTTCCTCCAATAATTATTTTCTTTAAATTTATTAATTGTCTCATTTCCCTCACCCACCTAGAGTTGCTCCTAAATTTACTCCTAGGTGT
>JASDQU010103542.1:157060-196867 GCA_032191745.1 Picea mariana | reverse complement strand
CCTTTTATTATTAATTTGAAATCTTTTTACACTTTCACAAGTTAAATAATTTATTTCTCTTTACAATTTAAAACCACGGATTTTAATTAAATTATTACTCTCTTCATTTTACCCCAAAAATTTATGAAGACTAAAACTATTACTTAAGTGGTTTTTAGTTTAAATTTTTATTTTTAATTTTATAGGGTCTTTTTCTTAAGGTTAAACAAAACTTTACCCTAGAGAAGTTTTAGACTTAGGACTTAGATTCTGAACAGGGCAACAATTATTTAGGGAAGTTGTTTTAAGAATTTCTTAATGTGTTAAAAGTCTTAGGGCCATCTAGGTTTGTTCCTTCATCCATATCAACGCGACGTGCCCTTCAGGACGCACCACGTGCTCCAAGGGTGCCACTAGCCTCGGTTGTTTCTTTTGCGTGACGTGCCCTTCAGGATGCACCACGTGCCCCAAGGGTGCCACTCGCCTCTTGTGTTTCTTTTGCACGACGTGCTCTTCAGGATGCACCACGTGCTCCAAGGGTGCCACTCGCCTCTTGTGTTTCTTTTGCACGACGTGCCCTTCAGGATGCACCATGTGCTCCAAGGGTGCCACTCACCTCTTGACTGATTGGTAGACATCAATAACCCCTGGAGTCAACACTCCACCAGGTGAACTTGTTGGAGACTAAGGGTTCTAAGGAATAAGGCCCCCGCCTTATTGCACGCCCCTTAGAATCATCGTGAGTGACTATCGCAGCCTGCCCACACGGCATCGTGGATCCTCTCGAAATAGGTAATCGTTAACCTACATTTCGAGCCATGATAGGAGTGCTAGTAGGCTGTGGCAGGGCTATTGTCCACACCTCTCCCTCAACCTCTCTGGAAATCGTGTGTGGCCCCTTTACTCGATATGTGAGTTTGGTCGGCAAGTTATCGTCAGCCTGCATCATCAACAATCGTGTCAGAACATGTCCACATCATATCATCAAATCAAATGTACTAAAATCATAATAAACAATCAACCCCAATAGCACACTCCCTGACTTGATCCGGAGTCCAAGGGGTTCCATCGATGCCTCTGCATCCTCAAGGTCCAAAAACCCTGCACACTTAGTAAAACCGAGTCAATAGCACCTGTCCATGACAAAGCAGTAAAACATCATGTCATCTATCATATCGCATCATAATCAAGGATAAATGTTCTCTTATCATAAAAGTCCAGATCACTTGCGAGCAAGTTTCCTCAAAGAATAAGTTTTCTCAGTGCGCCAGAGCGGGATGTTACAAGGTGGAACAATCAACCCCGGTTGTAAGGAGGCCTAAAAGAGTAAGAAAACTAGTCGAAAAGTATAGTCTTCCCAACTTCCGCTTTGAATTTGTGTTATTTTTCACTGACGAAGAGTCAAATTCGGTCAGGTAGGTAGTCAACTTAGTAGGGGGTAGACTCTATAAGGAAACCATAGTCGAAGATATGGAATCCTTGTACAAGAATGAGACATGGGATTTAGTTGAATTACCCAGTGGAACAAATTCTATCTATAGCAAGTGGGTATTCCCAAGTCGAAGGAGTTGACTTCAGTGAGATTTTTTCCCCTATTGAAAGACTAACATCCATTAGATTACTAATGTATCTAGCTGCAACATTTGATATTGAAATAGATAAAATGGATGTGAATACAACTTTCCTACATGGGGACTTGGAAGAAGAAATCTACATGAAACAACTTGAAGGACAATAAAGAGATAGTGTACAAAATAAAAAGATCACTTTATGGTCTAAAACAATCATCAAGGATGTGGTATCAAAATTTATACATATATATCCTTAGTTTGGTATTTGTGAGAAGCAAGGCTAATCATTGTATATATTCCAAAGAAGAAGGTGGAAATTTCATATATGCAACATTGTATGTCGACGACATGTTGTTGATCGAAAACAACATGGATGCAATAAAGGAGGTAAAGAAGTAGTTATCCTCCAAGTTCGACATGAAGGATCTCAGTGCAACAAACTTCATTCTAGGAATGGAGATTAAAAGAGATCGAGCAGTTAGAAATATTTGGTTGAACTAGAAGAAACATATTGAAACAATCTTGAAGTGTTTCAACATGTAGGATTGCAAACCTGTTAAGGTGTCAATTCCTATGAGAGTAAGGTTAAATTATGAACAATGTTTGAAGACATGGGAATAAATAGAGGACATGGAACATGTTACCTATGCAAGTGTTGTTGGTAGTATGATGTATGTGATGGTATGCACTCAACCATACATTTCCCATGCAGTGGGAGTGTTGAGAAGATACATGTCGACACCTGGAAAAGAACATTGAAAAAATGTCAAGCGAGTATTTAGGTATTTTTGTGGCACAAAATATTATTCTATATGCTACCAAGGGAAACCTATAGTTGACGGTGAAGTAGATGTACATGGATTTGTTGACGCTGACTGGGTTGGAGATATGGGTCGACGAAGGTTGACTAATAGATATGTGTTCAATATGTTCGGTGAAGCAATCAGTTGGATGAGTAAGCTATAGGTGGTCGTAGCCTTGTCAAAAATAGAATTTGAATGCATGTCAGCCACTCATGGAAGCAAAGAAGCGGTATGGTTGCAACGATTGTGTTCAGGGATCGGGTTTGAGTAGAAATCTATGAAGATTAATTGCAATAGTCAAAGCACAATATTTATGGAAAATAAACCATCTTATCATTCCAAGACGAAGCATATTTATGTACAATACCATTTCATGAGACACATGGTGGAAAGCAACAAGATGTTGCTGGACAAAGTAGACAGGTTAGAAAAAATAGTAGAATCTTTGACCAATTATGTGAGTGTTGTTTTGGTGCAGAGAGGCAATGGGAATTATTTCCCTGGCTCCATGAACAAAATTTTAGGTTCTCTTGTTTCAACAAAGAAGACAACAAGTGGGAGAATGTTGGGTTGTTATATTATTTGTAGTGAAATTATTGTTGGAAGATTGGTTGTTGTCATTGATGTCAACCCTAGTCATGGGTTTTGGACCGCAAGATTGATAAAGGTATTTGGACATGAAGGACAATGCACATGCATATAAAACACCCATGAATAGATAGTATACATCATGTTGTTTCCAGTGGTATGTGGAACGTCACGTGGATCCTCATGGTTGAGGAGAAATGAATTTTTGAAGATGACAAAGTGAATTGAAGAAGGAAGTACATGTAGGCCCTGAAAATAATTAAAGAAAAGAATTACAAAATAAGAAAGTGTCAAGTCGGCCCTAATGTTAAAAGGAAGTGACATAAATGGTATAAATAAACATCATTATACATTCATTTGATACAAGTCGAATTTCATAGGTAATAAGAAGATAAGAAGGCTGGATTTCAAGGGAGGATGAAGTTTTTTGGTGATGTGTTCTAAGGTATGCTATTTTCAGGTCATCTTACCATTTTTTCTATAACTTTTTTTATAGAATTATTCAAATGGTGAAATCTCTATGGTATTGAGAATACATATCAAGATACCTCTGGTAAAAATTTCAGCTCTTGATTCGCTATAATTATTGAGATACACTCTATGGAAGATAGGGTTTGTGATCAGTCCTGAAGCTAGTCAATAAACAGGTGTTGCAGGTAAAATAGTCATAAATTTTTCATACATAATCCAAATGAAGTGGGACCACTTCCATTGGAAATATTACGGACTATAGTTTCTTGTATATGGGTTTCAAAATCATATGTTAAATATTGAGTGCAGGGCATGCTGTACAAGTTGGGTTTTCTGAACAGACCAGAATTGAATAAAGTCTACCATTCTTTCTATAACCTCTTTTTGGGGAGGATTCAAGGAGTGAAAATTGGATGAGTTTTAAAGAATACATTGAGTAATATTATCTATAGGATCAGAGTACTCCAAGAATTGAATAATTGCAGAAATTGAAGAAGTCTCAGGAAGCATTATCAGGTTCTATGTGATGATTGGTTGATGGTGATGATTTAATGTAAAGTTTTATTATCTCTCATATATTCTTGGGTGGAAGGAATGGGAAAGGATGGAGAGTTAAACTCTCTCTTGATATTGGAGGATTGTATCTTCCTCTTGGGGGTTTATCCCTCCCTCTACATTTGGAAGCTGTAGCTACCTTTGGAAGTCATTACTTCCCTTGAACAATAAACTATTGATTATTTCTCATATATTGTGCATGGTGTATTATGGTGTATTGGTGTAACTATTATACTATTGTTCATTGCTCATTGGATATAGTTGAATGGTGTAATTATAAGTTTAAAAAGGTTTTAAATTGTACTTGATACTGATTCACCCCCCTCTCAGTATCAACAATTATAGTCAAGGTGGATTGACTGGGAGTGAAATTCAAAGGTCGAAGTGATTGACCGAGAAAAGTCGAAGTCAAAGCAATCAACAACAAGTTGAAGAGGTCAACCAACAAGAGTTCAATAGGAGGTCATGTGGAAATTAACTAAAGATCGAATGGAGGTCAAATGCTAGTCGACTATAACCGAATCCTGAGATTCATGGGATTTGTAGCCAATGATTTGTGTGGATCTCTAACCATTTTTGGGTTCCTTTATTTAGGGTTTTTCATACTATAAATCCTATAAATAAGGCATGTTGTAATATTGTTAAATCTAATCTCTAATATTTAGATCAATCTGTTAGAGGTTGTTGTTCATGTAGATTTAAACCTAATTGGAAACAAGGTTGCTCTTGTGTAAGAAATAAGGTAACCTTTTTTTTTCTAAATGACTAAGACAACAAGAGATCAAGACACTCAATTAATGTTTGTTTTCTTGTTTGGGTTTCCAGGGTAAAATATCTATGTACTGTGTGATTGCTTTGCCATTTATTTTCTAGCTTAAATTTGTCTTGCTCTCTTCTAGCGGGTTTAGTGTGGAAGTCTAATTTCCTAAAAAAGGGTGGGAGCCAAAGTTTCATCTTGACTATCTTTCATTTCTCAAAATCCTTATCAAACATACTCAACTGCATCAGTTTTAGAGGTCACACATTTTTTTCATGTGGATCAATAAAATTTCAAATAATTCATAATTTTATAATTAAAAAATAATATTTTTATAATAATAATAATAATATAATTTTAAGGTCACGACCAAGCTAGACACCAAATTGGTGTATGAGACCCCCTTGTTTGTGGGACACAGGACCCCCTTTACACAATGATTTGGCTGCTAAAGTCTATGGAGGTGTACATACCCTACCCCCCTCTGGATTTGAACCTGTGAACTCATAGAAGGAAAAAAATGTTCTTAACCATTAGGACTACTCAATATGTATATATGCTAAGTAATTGAAATTCAAAAGGTGTTGACTCCAAAATTATTACAAAATTCCTTCCTTTATGAGGGAAATGATAAAACAGTGGGTGGTTTACCTGAGAGAATGAGGGATTAATATGAACAATTAAAATATGGATTGGAAGGAGTTGATGGTGTGGAAGAACCTGGAAGAATTGACATTGTTTCAACACCCCAATTAGAGAGAACCCAAAGTTCACAAAATTGCCATCAAAGAGAAAAAATTATAGAGTTCACAAAAATTCACAGAACTATAGTAGACATATGTGAGGTAGAAGCATAGAATAAAATTCATGGACAAATTACAAATCCATAGAGACACACATTCAATTAACAGAAGTGTGTGAGCATAAAAACTTGGGATATTGTTAGATTCCTATACTAGGGAAAAAAAGTGTGTTGGTAGATAACATGAAAATGTCAGGAGATCCATGGCAAGAAATAGATTGGTAAGGCCAAAATTTTATTGTTATTTACTTTTAGTGGTGAACACTAAAATATGAGATCATGAACCAAAAATTCATTTCTAGGTAGATCAATTACAAAACGTTTTCGTAAAACTTCCAAAACCTATTCAACAAATTCCTTCTAAGTCTTCAATTTTCACTAGATCTTCTAGAATGAGGTTAGATAATGGATATTGGTCATAATTATTAAGGATAAGGATAACCAAGTTTAACATAAAACTCTTCCACTATATGTGTTATAAAATTTTCATCGAAGGGACAAAAGAAGAAAAATAGTGATAATTAAAAAAAACAATTTACACTGCTTGCTTAAATAGTTAAGACTCTCTAAAAAAAATACCTAAATTGAAATTTTCAATCAATTTAAAATCCTACTAGTCTCAAGGTTTGGAGTAACATTGGTTGTTGCATTCAAGCCACTCATACTTAGGCCGTTTTTCAAAAAAATGGGCAAGCACTACTAGGCAATCTAGTATAGTGCATGGGGATTTGATTCATATGTATTTTTCATAAATGGTATTTCATGTTAAAAGGGTGTTAGTGTAGTATGTGGGAGTTGATTTATATATGATTTTCATAAAATAGTGTTATGATACCAAATAGATATGGATCTAGCTTCCTTTGTTTGGCTAATTTTTGGGAGAAACAATAGACAAATTTGGACAATGAAACCTTGATTAAATAATTGAGGAACATAAAGAGGGACTTTGGCAATTCAGAGAAAAAAATGAGTCAAATCACAGACATAGTGTAATCTTTGTGGGCATCAGGGTGTAGTTTCCAAAAGTATAAGAAAATTGAAATTTTAAGTTATGAGTAGAGAGTTATGCTCTTGACAATATGACCTTGTTTTAGCTTATTTATCTAGGGAATTAGGTTGTAGTTTCCAAAAGTATAAGAAAATTGAAATGTTGAGTTATGAGTAGAAAGTTGTGCTCTTGGAAATATGACCATATTTTAGCTTATTTATCTAGGTGAAATTAACATAGATTCATTGCACATTAAAGGAATCAAGGACTTGCTAGAATTGCAATGAGAGTAAGAAATCAAGGGCTTGCTAGAATTTCAATGAGAGTAAGGAATCAAGGGATTTCTATAATTACAATGGAAGTATAAATAAATGTAGAAGATATGAAACATTCATTCATTGTTTTTCCCACAATGAAAACATGTGTACCCAAAAATATGGAATTTAGAGACTCAATGGAAACACATTGAAACAATTCTTACCAATTACAAACAATGGAAAAAGTGACCTCTTAAGAAGGCATGGAAATTATGGAGGTTGTATTATCCTAAAGTACCCTTCAAAAGCTACTTTAAATTACAAAATCCAACAGGTCTTTCTCATGAGGCCAAATGCCTATTTATAATCTACTTTCCTCCTAATATACCTTTATCCCTTACATGTGGGACAAATGGTTTTTTACAAATTAATGCATAACATAAAGACAATTATCATCTAACCTCATAACAAAATGATGAACATAACAAAAATTGTTGATTTATAAACTCAACACAATGAATAACTGATGTGTCAAATCCTTAGGATTTTGAAAACCCCCCCCTTCTAGAGTTTCTTTTCCCCAAATAAACTTAAGTGGTGGATTTTGTGCAATCTCAGGTCCTTCTTATGTACTATATTTTATTGGCAGCTTCTTCCATTGAATGATATATCCTATTGGGACTTCGGTCCTTAGAGTCTCCTCTCTAGTATTCAAAATGTGTTCTAGAATCAAAGATCATATGACATGTCAGTCAGTTCAATTAAGTGAAATATTATGCAAAAAATCATCAACCTGGGGATCGTAAACTGATGAAGTGAATGCAAAGTATATGCAGGTATTAGATCTATTTATTTATTCATAAGGAAAATTGTTCATTGTTTTAGTTGTAGAAATAGAGTTATGTTCAACTACATAAAGAATCGATTATTTGCTAATGATGCAAAACATATTAATAAAGACACAAGGATAATTATAAACACTTAGGATAATCAATCTCTTGGATTGTTAATGACAATATTTCAATCATTTAAGTCAATGAGAGTTCCTACAGCTGATATAACAATCAATTATTGAATTAACATATGTTGTGTTAGTTATCTTGTGTAAACAAAAATGAATGAATTTGCATAAAGGAAATTATCATAATGTAAATCACATGACTTAATAATAAAACAATACCAACATGAAAGTAAATGAGCAACACAATCCTCCTCAAGGGGCCCTCCTGGCTTAGGGAACGCTACTTAGAAAATATATTATGAACTAAGCTCTGTAAACTCATAACATATATTTCACGTATGTGCATAGTAACCAGAACTTAATATATTAATTTCAAATAACGATACAATTCACAACAGTCTGATAAAAAAATATATTCCATCTCAATGGAGGTTTGATAACCCATATTTATACATTGTATGCAAGATCGCATAGATCCAATCTTTACAAATCTCATAAACTATTTACAAACAAAATAAACATGTGTGTATGCTAAATCATATATTTAACAGTTCATGGAAATATGGAATAATATTGAACATACACATATTGGAGAAATTCATAATAGAATGCATGAATTTCTCACATGTGATCTCATTCCATTCTCATGTTAATTTGATGAAGAACCAGCTTGCGCAACTCCGCCACTTGTACATGCGTTGACTGCAAGTTTAAATTTTCTCTCATGTTGATTCAGATGACCCTTGGGTTGAGTTGATAGGTGGAAAAGCTTTAGGGATTGATTTGGCATATTCCACAAGTCGGGGTTCAGTTTCAAAGTGTTTGTGATCCTATAGAACAATTATTCCACTATAGAAATCTGTTTAGTAAATAGGCTATAGAATTGTATTTTGAGTTGCTACAGAATTAGAGATTCTATAGCTACCCATTAAAAATAATAACTAATTAAATCAATTTGCATAAGTAAGAATGAAACTGAGCGTAAAATGGACAATTTACCTCTAATATCCTTCAATACATAGGTTATGTAGTTGATCGTGACATTTATGGAAAAAGGGGATAAAACAAGATATAAATCAGTTCGTAGATATGGGATTTGGATGAAATTTTAGAATAGGAAGGTTAAAAAAAGAGTATGTTTTGAGGACTCAACATCTCCCCCACACGAAAGATGTTTCATGTCCTCATGCATCCAAAATTACACTCTGTTTATTCCAACAAAATTTCAAAATTGCTTACCCCTTTCCACTTAAGCTCTTTTTGATGCATCAATCAAAATGTTCAGCCCTAAATATGAGGCTTGTACCTAACTCCTTTCCTCATCCATATTTGTCTTCAATCTTATAATTATGATTATTCCATGCCTGCCTTGGATGTGCCACTTTCTAGCCTTTCTTGCTAACAATCTCTTCTAGACTTCCAACTGTTCGTTATCCCTTTGTAATTGGGAAATGTTGGCCTTCAAGACTACATTTTATGTTTTAATATGATTTTCAAGGAGGGTTAATTCCTCGAGCTCTTATTTCAATTTTCGGATCTTTCCAACTCACCTTTCTTTCAAAGATATGGAAACTAGATCAATTATTGCTCCCTTATCAACTTCAGCAACTTCATGTGTCTCATAATAAATCATGAACCAATTAAATCCTCTGTCTACTTCATCTGAATCTTAATTTGGAATTTTTTTTTTTTTTCTAAACTGGAAGGTGGACTAAGAAATGATTCAAACCTAGGATTTTTATTTGAAATTGTCCTCTTTACATTGTTCAGTTGCTCCTTGTTAGATTCTTTAGGTTCAATGACTTCTTTGTCTTGAACTTGGTTGGAGTCATGTTGTTTTGCAGCTAAACCCTTCATCATATTTCTCGTCATTCTACACATAATGGCCTCAATATTTATTTTATTATTCTGCACAACCTCTGCTCTTCCTCCTAGTTCACGATGTTATCACCATAACAATTACACTTGAAATCTGAGTTTCATATTTAGCAAGTGACTAAAGCTATGTAGAGACATGGCGTGATTTGGAGGTCTAGGTCATATGTGGCGGCATGTGGAAAAATATAGCAGGAGCACAAAGGAGAGGATCTGGCAGACCATGGATCTTGAAGCAACCCAAATCAATGGTTGAGACCCATATCAGGCGAAAAAACAGCACAAAATTTAATTATGCAAATGCGGGCTGAGGAAAACTACTGTGGTTTTATTCATGGATGCGTGGCGCCCTCAGAGGTACATCTAGGTGAAAGGCGATCTTCCTGAAACCATTTTCCCAAAATCCCCGATGTCACGTGGTCTAATATGTCAAATCAACGATTCGTGTGGGGGAAGGTGATAGCTAGTCAAATCACCTCACGTCACTCGTTCAGGTACTTCACGTCTGAAAAATGTCAAGTGAACGTCGTTAGATAAGTAAATCAAAGGCTCATCATTCGAAATAGATTGGTAAAATGTGACAAACCAGCGTACCTGCAAGTAATCTTGTCAGTAATTCATGATTAGAAATCGATGACTATGGATCTTTAAAATATGGGTGGTGTTATTATGTTCCGGGCAATCATCGTCTCATTCATAAGTAGAGTAATCCCAAACTGGACCGACTTCTAGATTTATGTATAGTTAAAGAAAACGAAAATCGTGTTCTCTGTAAAATTGGAAGACATGGACAAGGCCAATCAAACAATATCCAGTGAAACAAGGTTTTCAACTAATATGGCAAGTTTATCGATGAGTAAGGAAGAAAGGTTGATTGCACATATTTTAGCAACCAAATTCCATACTGACCCTGTGATAGAGCCAGAATCAGAGGTCAGAATAAATCCTATCATGAGGGATATAATCATCAATGGAAACGTGGATGGAATCTACAAGCGAGCGGTGAAGAAGAGGTGAAGCAAACGATAGAAGGTGGAAATCAGAACTGAAGCGGTTGAAAGCGTCGGGGAAAATCAACCAGTCTGGTTGATCACGCTAAGGAAAGAAATCGCCAAGTTGGAATGAATTCTCAGGTAGAATTGAGTATGTTCCAAAAAAATTTGGACATATGGTGTTCAAAGGAAAAAGCCCTAGATATGTCAGACCTGTTCATAATTATCCCTTTAAAGTAGGAGAACTATCATTATACATTACTCCTTTTTGTAACTGACCTCTATTTTTAGAATTATGGGGAAGTTTAATCATTTTGAAATCCACAAGTAACCCCTCTATATATATATCATCTCGAGGATATAGAAAGCATGAGAGGAGGAGGGGGCATGCCCTCGTCGCAGGTAGACTTTGTAAAATCATGGAGCTAAACTGAATATATGATGCATACACAATTTTTTGAATTGTTTATGAAAAGATTCTAATTGGTTGTGATATGAGTTTTGTCTTCTTTCATAGTGTGTGTTTCCTGTGTCTTTAAAATTCTATTTGCAAGTTCCTCTTTTAAATTGGAGAGTTAAAAGTCTGGAATTTGTCTGATGATGCTCTAGACTTAGCAATTTAAATTTATGTGATTTATCTTCTCAACTATTTCAGAATTCATTTTAATATGCTCTGAAGCAGTTATTTGTTTTCCTTTTTCCTCTTTTTCCATGCAAATTTCAATTTGAAAACTCAGACTCGTTGCCTCACTTAGACTTTCTCCTCTAGATAAGTTTTAATGACCTGCTACTGCATTATTTATTTCTAACTCCATCACCCAAATGTTACCCCCTACTTCTTCAGAAACTTCATAATACCCCCCAAAACAAACCAAATCTAGCCACCAATTTCTAAAGAAATATCAAGTGACATGAGAGATCCCTCTTTGAGTTGAGCAGGCTAGTGCCTCATCTCTAAAGCTAGTTGAAACAATTACCTATGTCATGTGTCTATCAGCCAGACAAAATTTACAGAGTGCTAACACACAAGATTTTGAAATTTTCATCCCTTATTTCCTCTTCTATATTCAAATTGATGACCTTGACTTTATTAGTTTTCCATGTAGTGTTCCCTCTAGGTCGTCCTCTAGGTTTTTGAGGTTCATGGTTCAAAACCATAACCTATTTTTTTGTCCTCTGCTTTACATCCTTCTTCTTCTTTTTTGCCTTAGGCTTTGGATTCATGTTTTTCTTCTCTGGTTCTTCGTTCCTTTCTGGTTTTGCAACCTTCTCAACTTATGTGTTTTTCCTTGCTTATGCATTCTCCAATTCTTCTCCTTTTGGTTCCATATTTTCTGAATCAATAATCCCACGTTTCGTTTCCAATATTTTTAACTTGGAAACCCTCGTCTCTGTACTAGAAACCTTCTTTTTGGGACTTTTACATTTTGATCCTTTGACCTCTCGTTGTACTAGAGCCTTAAAGAAACAATTACGAATTAGAAATTGCTCCCAGTTATCATTATGATTCTGAAGTATGGCTTCAACCAGAATCTTAATCAACCCAAAATGAAACAAACTTCCTTCTAAACTCATGGGGTTACACTGTATAGATAAATCCATTTTATTCAAACTATTCAATATATAGAAAGGCATATAGGTTGGAGATATTACACACACCTAGGATTTTAATTTCATTTTATTTTTCGTAATTTTATTTGGCTATGTTGAGGGTCCCTTAGTTTGATATATTCTCCCCTCATTAAGGATATTTTCCCCTAGAAAATGGTGCCACATACCTTCCATTCAAACCTGATTTATCACATGTTAACCATAAAGGATATTATATCTTATGTAACTACATGCACGGGGCCTCCTATCCTCATGGGGGATGACTCTATAGTTGAGGTCACTAGAAAAGGGAGAGTGGAACTAGATCATGGAAGCTTTGAGAATTTCCTGCATGTTCCTCAACTTTCTGTGAATCTACCCTTGGTGTATCATATTACACACTCAGGCTCAAGAAAAAAGGTGAATTTCACACCAGACATCGTTTACATATTCGACATGCAAGACAAATCCAATATTATTTTAAGGGAGGTAAATCATCAATATCGGTTATAGACTTTCACTAATTTTATTGAACCTAATTCCTTTGTACGACTTACGCATGTTGATGACAGTAGTAGATTATGGCACAAGAGGTTTGGTCACTTGAACTTCAAGTACATGCAACAATTTAGCAAGAAGGGAATGGTCATCGGGTTACCTAATATCCACTTTTATGAAGGGGTTGGTGAAGGATGTGTCCTTGAGAAGCATCCTTAAGATAAGTTCGATAAGGGGATGGCTCACAAGCCCTCCTCTTCATTGGATATGATTCACAATGATCTCATGGGTCCATTCTCGCATCCATCCATCAACAAGGCAAGGTACATTCTTAAATTTTTGGATGATTACTCATGTTATACTTGGGTATTTTTTCTCGGAGAGAAGTTTGAGTTATTTGAACATCTCAAAGAGTTCAAATCACTTGTTGAGACTTTTATGAGGAAAATCTCTATGGACAGGGGTAAACCACAACAGACGAAACGACACCCAGAAATCAACTCTAAACTCAAGTATGCTAGATAAATAAAAATGCCAACAAGAGAATGCTAGAAGCCTACCTCGTATGAATGTCCAAAGAAGACCATGGTTGAGCTCAAGACCGATAGCTTGATTCTTGCAACTTTTTCTCAACAACCAAGATGCACAATCATATAGAAATTATATAGAAAGTTAGCATATAAATTAGCATAATCCTTTAACATGTATAACAAATGTGCCCATGGAAAGTAATGTAAATATTTGCGACATATAATTGGACAAGAAAAGAGTATTTCTATCAATGTAATCAACAGAAGTACATAGGTGACAAACTTTTGTAATGACACATATCGAAACCGAGAAACTAAGTCCCTCCAGCTAGGCCTTCATCACTTCAATATTCCACAAAGGAAAGCTCACAAGTAGTAGGAGTAATTGAGTTTCTCCTTCTCAAGATAAGAAGAGCTTGGGGGATGAACACAAGAATTTCAGACTTTCAAGGAAAAAGGGATGAAAACTCTATATGAAGTGAAATTTATCCAGAGTGTCTTTCCTCTCAATGATGTGTGTATGATCAAGGCTTGTATATGGCTCAATTTATAGCCTCCAAATGGAATCGAAGGCTAGATTAAGAGAATTTCCAATATATGGAAGGTCAAGGATCATGGATCTCATGACATGGCATGGAAACCTAACATATTTGTAATTTTTGAGCACAAAACCCGATGTACACACGCTGTAATGAAGCAACTTGTGTATACAAAAAGTGGAGTAATGAACAAAAAGGGGAAACTTGAGTCTACAGAGGGAAATGGGATGCCATCAAAGAAAGATTCATGGAGTGTGGAAAAAAATTCTATAACAGATGCCCCGTAATGTGTGAGATCAGAGGAGTAATTGTGATGGACGAAATACATTATAATTCCCATAAGTGGAGTAATGAGGACCCAGTTGGAAAAAATAGTTACTCATGAGAATATTACAATTCATATTGACTCTGTACACATGGCTGCCAATCTGGATTACACTACAGATCAATTAGGGAGAAAGACCAAAGCCCTCCGTACAGATAATGGGGGGGAGTATGTAAGCAAAAATGTTCAAAATATTTGTCTTGAGGATGAAATACAGTTGCAACACACAGTACCATATACTCCACAACAGAATGGAGTTTTTGAGTGAAAAAACAGATCTCTCAAAGAGATGGCCAGTTGCATGCTACATGCAAAGGCACTTCCTCCCAAGATTTGGGTTGAGGCACTTAACACTGCCAATCACATTCAGAATAGATATCCTCATAGATATGTTAAGGATAGGACTCCTTTCGAGGCTTGGAGTGGCAACAAACCAGAAATCACCCACTTTTGTATCTTTGGATCATGCACTTGGGCCCACATTCCCTCTAAGAAGAGGAAAGCATTGGATCCACAGAATCACCCATGCATCTTTGTCGATTATCTCGATGATGTGAAGGGATAGATATTAATTTATCCCTCTACATACTATCTCATCATTGAATGTCGTGTCCAATTCGACAAAACTCCCTTGCATGCTCCACATGAGCCACATGTAGAGGATTTTGTATTTCCAACAATTTCGGATGATGAGTCCACACATTCATATCACACCAGATATACGATTTATGATACACAGTCAGAGGATTAATATGATACAAACACACATTTAAATCATTCAGATGCAGAGTCAGTACATGCATATGAGGAGCCAAAGAAGATGCCCAAGTGGGCACAGTCCACACTTTAGGATGCAGGAGACCTTGTTGGGGATCCAACGGATCCAAGGAGGATCAGATATTAGTTTGAGGATTCTCCTCATGTACTCACAGCGATTGAACCCACAATTCCCTTGCATTTTTATATGGTTCAATATTATGATCCGCAGGCCTACAGAGAGGATGTAGGGAACCCCTTCTGGGAAGTAGCCATTCAGGAGGAGTACAACTCTCTCCTCAAGAACTAGATTTGGTATCTGGTTCCGCTTCCTTCAGACAAGAAGCTTTTCGGATGCAGATGGGTCTACAGGAACAAAAAGGAATAAGAAATATAGGTGAGAAAACACAAGGAAATATTGGTTGTCAAGAGATTTCAGCAGATCCATAGGATCGACTATGATGAGACATTTTCTCCAGTAGAAAAGTTGGATTCCATCAAGTTGGCCCTTTCCATTGGAGCATATAAGGGATGGAAAGTACATCATATGGATGTGAAGAATTATTTTCTTCACATGGATATCTCATAGGAGATTTATATGGAGCATCTGCATAGATTCATACATAATTCATCTTTAGTGTGCCAACTATAAAGTTTCTCTATGGCCTTGAGCAGGCGCCTAGAGAATGGTACACCAAGATAGACTCCTACTCGCTCTCCAAGAATTTTGTCAGATGCAAATCTGATCCCAATGTCTATATGATGAGGACCACTAACTCACTTTTGATCCTAATCCTATATTTGGATGATATTTTAATCACCGACAACTCAATTTCAACGATTTTTGCAATCAAGGGCATTCTTCAAGAAAGGTTTTCGATAACAAACACGGGTCCACTCCATTTATTTCTTGGTCTCGAGACCGGGTAGGATGCTTCAAGAATCAAGCTATCTTAGTTTAAGTATGCTCGGGATGTCATGGAGAGATTCCACATGACAGACTGCAAGTTTTCACCTACACCCTTATTATCTAGGGTTAGACTTGAGGATGGTTGGGATACACCAGTGGTGGAAAACACCTTGTATCGATAACTTGTGGGGAATCTTATATATTTCACCCACATTTGATTGTATCTATAATATGCAGTAGAGGTAGTCTCTAGGTACATGTAGAAGCCGCATGAGTTACATTGGAAGGCTTCCAAGTGCATCCTCAAATATGTTCAGGAAACCATTAGTTATGGGATTCAATATGTAGGAAGTTGCAAGTTGTATTTCATAGGCTTCACCAATTTTGACTAGGCTGGCGATGGAACCAATCACAAGTCCACCTCTGGGTACATGTTTAGTTTGGGATCCAACCCAATTTGTTGGTCAAGCAAAAAGCAGTCAGTTATTGCTCTATCTTCAGTAGAGGTCGAGTACAAGGGAGCAGTCAACGTCACCATCCAGGCATTGTGGCTACATAACTTCCTCACTGATCTTGGTATTCATTTCCACCGTCTGACTATGATCTAGTGTGACAACCACAGTACAATCAATTTTTTTCAAGATCCAGTATAGAGACAATAGACAAAAAATATCGAGATCCATATGCATTTTATCAGGGACTTGGTTCATGACAGGGTCATCGATTTGGAGTAGTGCCCTTCTGTTGAGAAGACTGCCAACATATTCACCAAGAATTTCACTGAGTAAAAATTCCATAGTTTGCGCGATCATCTTGGAGTGAAGAACACAATTTCCTAGCAATAGTCTTTCTCTTCTTTTGATACATTGTATTTTGAGAGGGGTGGTTTTCCCTCTTTCCTCACTTTATTTCAGTGTTCATTAGTTTCATTTTTCATGGGTACCTAACATGGCCTCTATTTTTGGCACCCATTCATTATGTATACTCCCTAATAATGTTCAGGGGGGGTGTTGGAGATATTACACACACATAGTATTTTCCTTTCATTTTATTTTCCAAAGTTCATTTGGATATGTTGAGGGTCCTTTAGTCTGATGTATTATCCCCTCATTGAGGATATTCTCCCCTATACAAGGGTGTCACATACCGTCCAATCAATCCTCAATTACCTTTCAGTTAGACTAGTTTAGTGAAGTGTTACATGCCAACCTTGGCTTTATCACCAAGTGTTGCAAGCTAACCTCGGGATCATCACAATGAATGTGCACTTGCATTTGTATCATCACTAGTAAATCACATTTCGCATTTGTGAGTGATATCCTCCTCATTTCACTCTGGTTTAGCTAGTTAACTGATGACTGCATGGCCAGTTAACTAATGTGAATTAGCTTGGATAAGCAAGTTAGTTGTGTCATGCATATTATAATACTTGTATTGTAACACTCTCTTACTCAGATAATAGAGATTCTTTCATTCTTTTATCCAATTCTTATATTTTTTCTTCATCCACCATTGCAACTTGTGTATGCTTCATTGTTATCTAGATCTTCTGTGAAGGTATCTTAGAAACTCTACAATATCCAATTCGTACCCCTTAACAAAATTCATAAGAAGCCTGAGATGATGATAAAACACCAACCTGTACTACCTTCGCAGGTTATGCATTTCTGAAGAATGAATACAATTTCATGTTATTTCTTTTTTAACGCATAAGTGGGCATACCTTTCTTCCAATTAGTTTCCTGCACTGGGTCTTTGAGGAAGTCTTTCCAGATTTATCCTTTGATCTTTTGATCCTTGAACCATCGTTCACCACCCTGAGATAACCCTGTAGCTTGTGAAATGAAAGTTTCTCATAATTTCAACTTGATATCACCAATTTGAGATTTTGTCCCATCTTCACAAAAATTTTGGTTACCTGCTTGTAGTGCCCCTAAAATCTATGTAATAAAGGAAACCAACCAACTCTATGAAATCGCCTCATTCATTTTGGATAAGCTTCCAAAATTTCAATCCTAATCGACGCATGTATTAACATAGGCCCCATGCTTCAAATTTGCAGAGTTAGCGAGAATTCCAACTAAAACACTACTCTTTGTCACAAGGAAAATGGGAAACAACACTGAAGATATGGGGGATTTTACGAATAAGGAGAAAAATTTGGGCGACTTCAACGATGATAGAGATCATAATTCAAAATCATGTAATATTTCATGTCATTTTTCATACCATAATTTCAAATAATGGTGACGCTCTTGCATGTTTGGATCATCTTATTGGTCCAATCAATCACTCTATTACTCTTGTTATAATGCATGTCAAAATAAAATTTTTACATGCATATATAATTGTTGTATAGAGTGTTTAATATATGAGTAGGTGCATAGTTAAGGTAAGGTTTCAAAGGTGGAATTGGATAAATGGCATCGATTTCAAGAATTTTGGTAAGAGGACAGGATAGACTTAGGAAAACAGAGTAAATACATATGGAATCTCAGATTTTTCCATTCTTCGCAAAATTCATAATTTCGAATGCAAAGATGATTTAAAGATTTATTACCTTTTAATTTTACTTGTAGCCTGAATAATTTATCACCTCTAGATGTGGAGCTGGAACATGGTTAAATTTGAATATTGAATCTGCCACTGGAACTGGTGAATTTGTTGTTTTATATTCTGAAACAAAGTTATGGAACTATTGAAGATTATGAAGATGAAAATAATGTTGAAGAATCCTTAAGAGTGTTGTTGTTGTTGGAGATGATATAAATCTACTATTGTTGTTGAATATGATCTGAAGAGTGCTTCTATTGTTGAAGATGGTATGAAGAGTGTTGTTAATGTTGAATATTATCTAAATCTATTTCTATTGTTGAAGATGATATGTATTTGTTGTTGATAAAGTCTCCATAATTGAATTTTATGACAATTTGCATGAAATTCAAAAATTTTACTAATCTCGTGTTGTAGGATATTTTGGAATGAGTTAATGACTAACAATTGCTTTGAAGAACAACTACAAGTGACTTTCGATAGTTGCAGAAAGTGTCTATAAATGCATAAAAGTCTCCAATTGTACAAATTAACTCTCTAAATAGAACCTTTTTACCAGTGATCTCTAAATCTTGAATTGCAATCTCTGGTATAAAAGAAATCTACCATGATGCAATAATAAAACTATGAAACAAAAAGAAAATTTCGAACAATCCAACAACTATTACAGAATTCTTTTTTGAGAAAAACCATGAAAAATATGAAAACATCTAGAACTCTGAAAAAAAAAAAATCAAATCTAAAAGGAAGAATCTATCTAACTGGTGTTGCAAAAACTGACTTTTTGCAAACTGATAAGAAGTTGCTGAGAAATCAAGAACTACTGAAATGTTGAATAGAATTTGGAGATGTCTTGTGTTTATTTGAAGAAATTTAGAATTATGTCCTCTAGATCTTTGGTTTTCAAAAAAAAATCTTGCATAGTTGCGTGGGTAGTCCAGTTTTCACATATTGCACTAATTTTTTCTTTCCTTTTTTTTAATTACATTTTCATTTTTTAGAACAGTAAAAAAAAAAAAAAAAACATTTTGAGATAAGAGTAGGGGAAGAATTTCCCTTACTCATTATCTCAATCTCTAGTTTTTGAAGAAAATTATGGACAAATTCTTCTCTATTTGAAGGCTTCTGATATAACATTATTCTATGCCCATTCACTAGAAAGGAAATTCCCTCTTCATCAATAGTTTTGATTTTGAACGATCCATTATAAAAATTGTTTCTACTCATATGGCTCTAACCAATGAGTATTGAGCTTCCCTTTAAAAATTTTAAATCTAGAATCAAATAACAGAGCCCAACCACCTGGTTTTAATTTCTTCTTTCTGATGAATTTTTCATGCCATCTCGTTCTTTGTTGTTGGATGATAGTAGTATGTTGAATTGCATCTTATCAGATCTCATCCAATTCATTGATTTGTGTTAACCTCTACTGCTATGCTTCTAAAAGATCCATACCTAGCTTGGTTGTTATTATGAAAGTCTTGATTTGGAACTCAATAAGCAACAAAAATTGTTTTCCATACATAAGCTCATATGGTATATTCCCGATGGTGTTCCTCCATGTGGTCTAGTATGCCAAAAGTGCCTCTGGAAGCCTATCTGCCCAATATTGGTGGTGTAGCTTCACTGTTTTGGTCAAGATAGATTCAAGAAATTTATTTGTGGACTCCACCTTCCCATTTTCTTGTGGATGATAAGGGGATGAATTATTATGTTTGACCTTTTATTGTTCTCTGTTAGTCTAGACAATATTTGATGTGAACTGAGAACCTTGATTTGTTACAATTTATCTTAGGGAACCAAAACGAGTAAATATGTCCTCAAATAAAAAATATACATCTTCTTCATTAGCATGCAAAAGAGGTTTAGCTTCTACCCATTTAGTGACATAATCAATACATACCATAATACACTTCTTTCTAGACATTGGAAAAATAGGTCCCACAAAATCTAAGGCCTATTTTTCAAATGACTCTATGACTACATGCAATTGTAGAAGCATTTCATCTGCTTGTACAGGTCTTCCCATCCAGTAACAATTGTCGCAACTTCTGACATACATCTTGGCATCTCTAAAAAGAGTGGGCCAATAATACCCCAGATGAAGGAATTTGTATGTGGTTCTTTTATCAACCAAATGGCCTCCACATGGTTCATCATGGCATGCCTTCAATATGTCATATACTTCATCCTCTCGTACACACCTTAGAATGATTATATCAAGTCCAGTATGAAAAATTTATCCACCAATCCATGAGTAAGTGGCATTGAGTTTAATGATCTTGTACTTCTCCTTTGTGGAAATATGTTGAGGTAATTTTCTTGTAGCTAGATAGTTAATAGTATCTGCAAACCAAGGAGATTTAGTAAATATTGAAAAAGTATGCTCATCAGGGAAATTATCATTAACAAGAACTAATTCACCTTCATTACAAATCTTGGAAATAAATTATGTGACTACATTCTCTTTACCAAGTCTATATATTATAGTGATATTAAATTCTTGTAATAGAAGCCACCTGGTAACCGCCATTAGTAATTGGTTTTTTCATTAAGTATATAATGGATGAATGACTAGTGTGGATGAAGATCTCATTTCCTATAATATAGTTCCTAAATATGTTGATGGCATGCACTAATGCAAGGAACTCCTTTTCCGTAACCATATAATTCAATTCAGGGGGTGACATGTTTTTACTCACAAAATAAATGGCATAAGATACTTGATTTTCTTTTTTTCCTAGCATTGCTCCTAAAGTTGTGTCAGAGGTATTAGTAGATATATGAAATGGGAGGGACCAATTTGGCCCTTTTAAAATAGGAGCTACATAAATTTTCTCTTTCAAAGTTTCAAATGCAGTTTGGTAAGGAATATTCCAGAAAAAATCATTATCTTTAGTAAATTTGAATAATGGAGATGCAATTTTCATGAATTTTTCATTGAATCGTCTACAATAACCAATATGTCCTAAGAAAATCCTAACATATTTTTGGGTGTTTGGAACTGGAATATTGGAAATGACTTCTATATTTGATGGATCCAATTGTATACCTGCAGAAGATACATAATGACCCAAAATAATTCCTTCAGTTTGTAACATAAATTATTTCTCATTACTTAATGCCAAATTAGTTTGTGTACATCTGATTAAAACCTTTTCTAAATTTTATAATGCTTCCTTGAAAGTATTTCCATAGACAGTGAAATCATCCATATATACTTCTACACAATCATGGAATAGGTTAGAAAAGATACCTAGTACACCATGTTGAAAAGTTGTAGGTTCATTACACAAACCAAAAGGTAGTACTCTATAGGCATGCGTCCCCCATGGACATGTGAATGTTTTTTTTCCAGATCCTCTAGAGCTATTTGAATTTTGTTATAACCACTAAATCCATCCATAAAGGAAAAGTATTTTTTACCTACTAGTGTACTAAAACCTAATCTATAAAAGGTAGAGGAAAATGATCTTTTAAGGTTGCTTTATTCAATTCCCTATAATCTACGGAAACAAACCATCTTCCATTTTTATCAAGAACAAGTATTAGTGGAGATACCCATTGACTACTAGAAATTGGATGTATAAAATTAACATTAAGTAGTTTATGTAGTTCATCTTTCACAATTTCTTTCAAGAGTGGGTTCATGTGCCTTTGGGGTTGCTCGATGGGCTTGGAATTTTCCTCTATATAAATATGATGAATACATGTATTAGGGTGGGTTCCACACATATCAGTGTATTCTTATGTGAATGCAACAAAATGTTTCTATAGTGTTTTGATTAATTTCTCTTTTTGAAATTCTTCAAGTTTAGAATTAATATTTATATTTTTTCCTTGAAAATTTTCAACAACTACATTACTTAATTCTGATATTGATTTGACAAAAGACATTGAACCTGAAATTATTGATAAAGTATCCATAGTACGATTATCTTGAAAATATTTTTCCAAGATATGTTTATGATCAAAAGCATTCTTCCCCCTATGATATTTAGTAGAATAAGAATTATTAATAAGATTGATGATTTGATTTTCATCGATATCATTCTTTAGATTTATAACTTGGTCAATAGTTAAAATAGGTTGTACTACTTCCTCATTATCATTTGTATATTGAAAGCATTGTGTAAATTTTGATTCAATTAAAGATTTAACAGGTGGATATAAATTGAATCCCTTTGTGCAATTGTCATATCCCCTGATCTACAACTGATAAAAGCATCAATTGTATCTAACCAAGGCTTCCCTAAGATTAATGGGTGCCCACTTGAGTTAGATTTTGGTTGTAAAACCCTGAAATCTACATGGTGATCCCAAGAATCCAAGGAGACTATTATCTCCTCTAATACACCTTATGGTTTTATTGTCAATCTATCAACTAAATGTAAAAGTGTGGGTGTATTATGAAGATTAGACAAGTGTAGTTCATCCATGGTACTTTTTTTCATTACATTTATTGTTTCTCCTAGATCTATTAATGTGTTTTATATTGAAACATTATTGATATGAATTTTTACAATGGGGCTACCAGGACCAACATATTTTTGCATATAGATTTTACCCGACATCAGGTCTGCCAATTTACCAATAACTTACATTGTTTGTGGGTCTTTCTTTTTCTTTCCTGTTTTATTTATACACAATTCCCTTACTGTATTAGAATAAATTGGAATTTCTTTGAGTGCTTGCAATAATGGAATTATGGTACAAACATTCTTTGACTCGTATAATAAATCACATCCTAATTGAGTGATTTGATTTTCTAATGCCAAATTTGTTGGGAAAGGTGGAGTACTATATTGTTGTGATTGATTTATTACATATAAAAAAGTTTTATTTATTGGATTATTCATATCATTGGTGTTTGTTTGATTAGGAGTTTCCTCCTCTATAGGTTCTTCAATGATAATAGGTGCATCTTGATGAATTACTTTTCTTGATCTAAGATGAATATCATTTATACCAAGAGAAGTAATCATATAAGTAGGAAAATTACGTACCTCAGCGTTGTAAGCGGGTTGAGATTCTTTATTATTGGGGTTAGAAATGGATTGTGCAGGTATTTGGGTAGGTCTTGGAGGATGATTTGATGGTAATTGAAGCTACCGAGGTTGTGAAATTTGTGGTTGTGGTGGTTGATTGGAGTATGGTTGTTGTACTTGAGGGGGATACTAGTTTTGTGTAGGATATTGGGTGTATTGCTTCTACATATGATAAGGTAGAGTAGGCATGGTCCCATAGGAAGATCCTCACCAACCTTGTTTCCAAGGTTGGTTTTGGACTTGCTTTGGTTTCCATGCTTACCAAGGCATGGGAATGGTCCAATTCTATTGGGGGTAATGTTGAGAAAAATAAGGATTAAATTGATAAGAGGGATATTGATATATACTTGAAGCCCTTGGCCCCCAAAGTCTTTTTGGTGCAACAAAACACAACTACTTTGTAGCTCCTTGAGTCCCATGGTAAGATTCTTTGAGTTTCGGTATAGATGAATAGTTTTATGTAGAATGATTATCTGCACATATCCCACAAAGTTCAATGTTTTCTAAAGGACATTCATTTAAAGTATGTATGTTTTCTATATTTTGGACAATAAATTGTTAATGTTGCATCCTCTGCCTCTTTATTTTGGTTAATTTCAATGTGTCTAATTGATAACCAATATTATTGATAATATATATTTTGAAATTATCCAATAAATTGCCAATCTCTGCTCTACATACCCCACCGGTGGTTGACTTGTTGACTCTAGGGATATCATCCCTGTGTCCCTTACCATATTTAGACTTCCCTCGAGATATATGCTTGCATAAGTCACAGATTTTTGGATAGGTTAGGTGAGAAATATATCCTTTACCCATTAAATTTAAAACATCAATCCATTCATCTCTAATTACCCTAAGAAAAATGACTTTAAGAGAATCCAGATCTATGTGATTTTGCCTTGCTCTTTTAACATTGTAATGAAATATTTCTAAAAATCTTCAAGGCTCTCTTCTTCTTTTTGTGTCATTTTAAACATTTCCTCTCTCATTCCTCGGTTTGTATAATAATTACGATATTTTACAAGGAACATTTTTCTCATCTCATCCCATGTTTTTATAGCATTTGTTTCTAATCCCATAAACCAACGTATTGCAACATCCTCAAGACTGATTGGAAACAACTTCAATTTTTGAGCATCAGAAGAATAATCATAGCTGTGAAATAATACATAAAATTTGAAAAGAAAAGTTTCTCCATCTTCGATTATCATACCATGAAAGTTGGTCAGTGTTGAAGGTGGTATGTTCTTCATATGGACTACAATTGTTGGATCCAAAATTGGAAATCCAAATTCACCCTCAACAGTTTATGTGCGTGTTTCCTCTTTCCTTTCTTCTCTTTATGGTTTTTCTTGGTTGTTCTTCCTCTCCACCTCGAGGTACTCTTACTTCTTCTTGGTCACCAAATACTCCAGACATGTTATCTTCTTTGAGATGTATAGACTCCTCTGATGTAGAAGAGAATTTTGGTTCCTCAATAGGGTTTTGTGGAAATACAATTTCAGGCTAACCATTGAGTAATTCTTCCTCATGAGGTTTGGCTGGAAGTATGCTATATTGTTGTGAAGTTGATGGAACTTTTTCTAATTTAGATTTTCCTTCTCCAACTTTCACTTTGCCTTTTGTTTGTGTAGTGACAATCCTTCTTGATCGTCCTCCTCTTATGGTTCTACCTACAGATGGATTAGTTGATGGTGTGGCTATTACAGTACCACGTGATGGAGTGGGTGAATTGGTGGTTGGTGTGCTCCTACTACTATTAAATATCTCTATATTATCTCTACATCTATTCATGCATTCTACTTGTCATGATTTTAAATGGTTGAAGAGATACCCATTACAATTCTACTTATAGTGGATGTGTCGGGATGTTATACTATAAACAAAATTTACAGCAAGGTCGTATTTGTGTCTTATCGTCTCTCTTCCCATGAATTCATTCCTATGTGCATTTAAAAATAAATAAAAACTAAATGCCTTTTTTTACTTCCCCGACAACAACGCCAAAAATGCCAGTCAGTTCAATTAAGTGAACTCTGCTACATTAAATCATCAACCTAGGGATCGTAAACTAATGAAGTGCATGCAAAGTATATGTAGGTATTAGATGTATCTATTTATGCATAAGAAAAATTGTTCATAGTTTTAGCTGCAAAAACAGAGTTATGTTCAGCTACAGAAAGAACAGAGTATTTTCTAATGATGAAGAATAGATTGATAAAGACACAAGGACAATTATAAATACTTAGGATCATCAATCTACTAGATTTTTAATCATATTATTTCAATCATATAAGTCAATGAGAGTATTTGTAGTTGAGATAACAATCAATTATTCAATTAATGTCTAATGTGCTAGTTACCTTGTGTAAATGAAAATGAATGAATTTGCATAAAGGAAATGACCAGAATGTAAATCACATGATTTAATAAGAAAAAAATACCAACAAGAAAGTAAATGAGTAGCGAAATCCTCTTTAGGGGGGCCTCCTGGCTCAAGGAATGCTACTTAGAAAAGATCTTTTGAACTAAGCACTGTAAAATCATAACATATAATTCATGTATGTGCACAGTAACCCAAACTTAATATATTAATTTCAAACAAGGATACAATTCACAACGGTATGATAATAAAAGATATTTCATCCAAATGGAGGTCTGATAACTCATATTTATACATTGTATACAAGATCACATATATCCAATCTTTACGGATCTCATAAATTGATTACAAACAAAATACACATGTGTTAATGCTAAATCGGATCTTCAACAATTCATGGAAATATGGAATAAGCTTGAACATCCACATACTGCAGAAATTCATGATAGAATTCATGAATTTATCTCACGTGATCTCATTCCATTCTCATGCTAATTTGATGAAGATCCATCTTATGCAACTCTACCACTTGTACATGTGTTGACTCCAGGTTTTAAATTTATCTCGTGTTGATTTGGAATACCCTTGGGTTGAGATAATAGGTGGACGAGCTTCAGGGATCGATTTGGCATCTTCCACAAGTCGTGATTCAGTTTCAAAGTGTTTTTGATCCTATGGAACTACGATTCCACTTCAGAAAATTGTTTAGTGACTAGGCTACAGAACTGTATTTTGAGTTGCTACATATTCAAATATTTTTTAGCTACTCACAAAGAAATAATAACTAATTAAATCAAATTTCATAAGGAAGAATTAAATTGAGCGTAAAATGGACAATTTACCTCTAATATCCTTCAATACACAGGTTTTGTAGCTGAACATGATAATTATGGTAAAATGGGATAGTATAAGATATAAACTAGTTCATAGATATGGGCTTTGGATGGAAGTTTATGATAGGAAGGTGACAAAAAGAGTTTGCTTTGAGGACTCAACATGACCTTCATCATCTAAACGAGGTAGAGCATTTGAATTTTTAACATTTTGTCCCACCACTTTTTTAAGTATGACACATGAAAGGTATTATGAAATTGGGCACCTATTGGAAGCTCCAAATTATAAGCATTTGGCCCTACTTTTGCTAAATTTTTATATGGTCCCTAGTACTTGGGTCCAAGTTCTTCTTTTCATTGATTTTTAGTGATTTAGACTAGTTTTATAGTTGTAGTCTTAGAAGAACTAGCCTCTGGCCATAAATTCTATTTCATTTTTAGAGTGGTAATTTATTATGCTACTTTTATAGTTGTAATCTTAGGAAAACCTATCCTCCAACCACAAATTCTCTTTCACTTATGTGCTTTTCTTACTACACGTTCATTCTATATTGGGCTAGAAAAATATTTTTCTTAAAATGCTTCAACATGTACTGACTTTATTCAACAACTTCCTGTACAATTGGCACTAGGGCCTCTTGAAGAGAACAAGTAATCAACAAAGGAGGATCATAATTGTATAGAGCCTTGAAAGTTGTCATGTCGATGGACATGTGATATGCTATATTTCACCAATTTTATACCAAGTGCAAACCATTGATGTGCATATCCACTTAAACAAACAAGGTTCATTTCTTGAATATTACATAAATAACTTGGTTCATAAACCGAATATCCGAAATAAATGGGATAACATAAAAGAATCTATACATAATGAAATATTGCCTTGAATAAAATATGAGAGATGATGATGATACAATACCATGTGACAGTGCAAATATTGAGTAATCACAATGGTTAATAGGTCTTGCCCCTTCATTAGGTCATGTCTTTTTAGATATGACATGTCCTTTCATTTATTATTAATTATTATTTAGTGATGTTTATATATTTATATGTTTATGTTCATTACATTTCCTACCCCTTTTAAAATGATTTGTCCTTAAGGCATAAAAAAATGTGTCTTCATTTTGGACTGTAATGCCTTCTCATAATTTTTCATTCTTGAATTTTTCATGGTTTAAGACATCAAACAATATGATATTCTAAGTGGTGAGTAAAGTTGTCAAATTATGATAGGGTTTGACCACCCTAATTTGATTTTTGTAGATTTTTGTGGTGATGACTTCTGTTTTGAAACTAAAATGCACTAGAATTAATATTCTTCGTAATATAGTTTTAATATTATCTTTGCTCTGAACAATGTTGATATATTGATTGGTTAGAGTATCAACTCTTTTGATTAGTATTTCGATAAGTTGTTTTTGTAACCTAGTATTTCCTTCTCATACTTGTAGTGTTTTCTGGATTAAATTTTGGTGTTATTCCTTCTTCATATACATGAGTTTCTTTGTTGATCATTGAATTTTTATTAGCAAGTACACTTGGAATTTCCATCATTTTTACTTCGACGTCTAATGACTTATTTATTTCGATGGGGCCAATCATTGTTTCTTTGTTGACTAGTGGTTCTTTGTTAACACATTGGTCTAACTTTGGTTGTGTTTTATTTTCATCCTTCAACTTCTTAATTTTTACAAGAAAAAATTGATTTTAGTTTCTTAGGAAGAAAGCTCTTCATCGTTTTTTGACTTGTCAAATTTATTTTTAGGTTTATGACTCTTGGACTTCTCATCCTTTAACCTTTTCATTTGTTCAAGCAATTTCTGATTAAGATTCTTTCGGGAATATTTTTGTCCATCCTCCTCTAATCATTTCTTCTCAATATATTGATTCTCTTATTCTAAAGTATGATTGCACTGTGTTTTATCCTTTGACTTCTTCATTTGTACAAGTAGTTTTTGACTATGCTCTTTTAGACAAGAAATTTCTTCATCTCTATCAATGACAACTTTATCAAATTATTTCTAGCAATATTGTAACTTCTTTGTTGACTTATGGCTATCTCTAAGGATCACCTCTGATACATCCTTCAAGTCTTCTAACTAGGGTGCTAGTAACATGATCTCATTGTAATATCCTGCAATGCTATTTTTTTCCTATAGGAGAATGTCAAAAAAACACTATTCATGTTTAAGATGAAGGTACCTAGTGTTTCTATCCAGGTTGAACTAAGAATTATGTCAATGTATTTATCAAACATAGGTGTAACATTGATTTTGGATATGAATTTTTTCGTCAATGGTTACTTGTAAGTTCTTAGTTTCATATTGTTTTTCTCCAAAAGAGTTTTTATTTTTTGTTGTACTTGGATCTGCAATTAATAATTTATTTGTGAAGTCAATGTTGATATAATTTTTCTTATCATTCACACCAACACTGATGTTAATATATGTTTCTTGAATACTTCCTTTGAGTGTTAATAATTAGGAGCACAAAACTGGAAGACATTTATAGAAAACATTGTTGGAAATATTGTTGTCATTGATGTCAAATACAAGGGGAGACTACAGATGTCCAAGATAAATATTGCAAGATGGAGATTGTTGGAAATATTGTTTTTGGATTTTTGATGATCAGTTTTGATACCCAATATTTGAAGGCATTTTTACTCTAAATACTTAGCTCAAATGGGATCATAGGTTATATGGATGGAAATATTATTATGATACCTTTCCAACGATATATGGAACTCCCTCTAACTCCTTAGGAATGAGGAGATAATAATTTTTCTGCCAAACAACCCAACCAAAAAATTCAAGTCGACGCAGCCAGTCTTTCCAAGTCATACCTAAAAATGAGCACAAAAACACTATAAATATATAGGATAGATGTGTGCATTTGAAGAAAATCCAAGCAAGAATATCAATTCTGAGGTGCATAAAAGAGATATGAGGTGTGCAAGAGAAGTTGTAGAGTATTCTTGGGGTTTAAAGGTGTGCAAGATGAGTTTTCTTAGAGTTTTAAGGGTGTGCTATGAAGGACTAAGGTTTATGATGCTACAAAGTGCATTGTTTTGAGGTTGTGATGCTACAATATAGATTTATATTTTGGGAATGATGCTATGAGGTTCGCTATGGCATGAAGGAAAAATATGAAGAGGGTTTGAATCTATGTTTTGGGTATGAAGCAAAGAGAGGCATTGGAGCATGAAAGTTAAGGGTATGGTGATGCTGTGAAATACATGAAGTATGAAGCAAGTAGGTGAAGTTAAAAGTAATATATGTATGAATATGTTAGGTTTGTTCCTATACAGGTATTACTGAGTTGGTTCTTAGTTGAGGATATTGGTGTCTCCCATAGGTTGGTTCTTACACAATATCTTGTTTTGTTAGTGCTCAACTAAGGAGATTAGTGTCTCCAATAGGTTGGTGCCTACAAACATTTATAAAGTTAATTTTTTGTGGTTTTATTGTTATGGTATTTTCAACCCTATGACCTTGGGTCTATATCACAACAGATCACAACCTTATTTAAAATATTGAACCTATCCTCCAACATACAAATCAATAAAGAAATGATTAATTAGAAAAGAGAAAGAAGGATCTCGTACCTTGTATCCAAACATTCGATGAATATCCTCTCTCTCAACCTTTGACTTTATCTATACCTTTTCCTCTACAAACCTACAATATAAACCAAGTAGACATTGCAGCAAAGTAGTTATAAAATCAAATTATAAATGCAAAATTTCAATTTATATATGTAAATAAAAATCAACATATACAAACTAGTTAAACACAATTGTACATATATTTGAGGGAAAGAGAACTCTTTTATAAATAAACATGAATAGGTGAGTTATAAACTGATTCTAACTTATGGAACTGCCTCTAAACCAACCACCTGAGCCCCTCCAATGAACCCCTTCAAGAATCAACTCAATAATGGAGTACTTCCTCACATGACCCGGAAGGGATAGGAACACACCCAATGATCATATAAGAAAGAGGAAGAGATACTGGAAAATAAATTTCCATATCAAGAGATACTACTTAGAGATTCAGGGAATAGGGAATATTGCAAATGGACAACATATTCTTGCACCAAGGTTGTATCTCCTCATCTTCACCCCCATTGGTGCTTATATATCATCCTAAAGAGGTTGAGATGGTTACATTTTGTTGTATATAGGAAATTGGGGGTTTGGGATTGAGAAAACCTATAAACCCCACCCAAAAGTATGAAATATTTTTATTTTTCTCAAAATTAGGGGTGTACGTGATTTGCACACTAGAAAATAGCATATGTATGCAATTTGCACATGGATGAATAACATACATCAACAAAATTAGAGTTTTTTAGATGATTTTGATGAAGGAGATTGAGATTTAGATTTGCAAGATGAGGAATGGACTAGGCCATCTCACAAATGCAATATGGAGTGACAATTTGTGCTATAACATATGCCCCCTGAGGTCAGAAGAGAAACTGAAGACCGAAATACATTATAACTATGAGAGGTGAGGACACATTGAAGTAAGTACAAATGAAAGTGCCCAGACAAATAATCCAAGAACAAAACCTACAATAGAAATCAAGTAAGAGTATTATCTTCCCGAGTCGAGCATACCCATGCTCAGGAGTGATAGAAGCATGGCCGCCAAATGAAGCACACTTCGGATCCATGGAGTGTAAAAAGAAAACTAATTTCCATGGCCACAAAAACTATACACAGTGGTTCCATGTGATATATAGAAATAGTAATCATGGCCACAAGGAATACATAGTGGATCCATGCAAATGTAGATCATAGCCATGACTAGATACATATTAGAGTTATGTCTCAGAATCAAATCAAAGGATATCTAGATACGATGAAGTGAATGAATTGATCCTATGCAAGTACCAATGTCATTGAGGGTGGTACAATCAATACAATTCGGGTAGAAGCACAAAAGATGTGATTCTCATAATTCAACTGAGATCTTCAATCTGACCACCGTGGTACGATTCTACACTATGTGAATAGATGTGTTGAAGTTGAACATAGTGAGACACCGTTTGATTATCATTAATTGATGTATACTATTAAAAATGCGAGACAACCGATCGATAATGATAATGGCCGTTAAGGTACCTAGTACAATCTAACAAGTGTTATTAAAGGATTTGAGGTTGAACACCTGGTAGAATATACCGATCAGGGGAAATTGATGTATTCCCACTGTCAATAGCAAGGTAATATCCCAAAGTTACTACAAATGACTCTAGATCCCTATCCCATAGAAAGATGTGTTGAAGTAGATAGGAAGAGATATGTTGGAAGGATGGCATTAAGGCATCCCCCACCATCTAACATAAGGAGTAGCAAAAGGCCAAAGATTTGGAAGGACTCAAATGAAAATATTGTAAGGGCCACAACGAGGTATGACTCTAAGATGAACCAAATGGAATATAGCATGGTAGAGACTCTTTGAATAGCAGAGAATGATGGATACTACTGAAAAATACAGGGAATCCACCAATGGGGTTAGATGGAAACCAAGGTGTCGCACAAATCCCTACGTGTGATGATTTTTGTTGACATCGAACACAAGAGAAAATGATCATTCAATGACTAATGATGGTTTGTAATCTATTGAGCATAAGGTCACCTATCAATGAGGTAAATAGGCCTAGGGTGCAACTCTAGTTCATACTCTCATAGCAATGTATCGTAGTCGATAAGAGAAGATCCGCTAGTAACAAGTCAATAGGGACCTTCTATACTAGCACGCGCCAGATATAGAGATACTTGTGAAACTAAGAAGTACTTGAATGACACGATGTTGACGGGTCCAAATGTCCTATCAAGCAGATGAAGGAGAACACTCGATGGAAGGTCCCAATCAGACCTACTCTCATTTGGTATAGCATTTCCCACAAGTATATGGGCAGTGTTTCCACTAAGAAGTAAAAGAATAAATAGGGGAAAGACAACGAACTTCCCCCAAAGAGTTATAACTAATCCTAAGGCTAATACAACTAAAAAAAACTAATCTAATCCTAACTAATTCTAATCTATCTCAAGAGAAAAAACTAGGAGTGAGTACAACAAGAGATAATATCATTAGATTCAAAAAAAAATCATGTATGCTAATCATATGTGATAGAAACAATGTTGCAAATACATAGATAATTAGTTGTACAATGCATCTATAACATCATTTATGTACCCACAAGGAAACCAGTGATAGAATAAGCAAAAAAAACAGAGTGCATAAGTAATTCATACAACAGAATCTTATCTACTCAAGCAGAAGATAAATGCATAAAGAGTAGTCTCATATAAACTCATCAAAAACACCAATTTCTAAAATACCTTCTACTCTTTATTACTCATAAATAAAAGTATTGTTGGCCCTTGACCAAGTTTTGAGAGAACCTTGGCCGTGCTTGACCATTTTTTGGACTTCGATAGGCTAGTCAAAGACGAAGCGCCCAGGTGAACCGGAGATCGCGGCATCTCACCCATTTTGCAGGATTTTGGGGTTTATGTAATGGGTATGGGATGTCATTCCATGGGTTTACCCATGTTTAGGCATCATTTGTAATGTATAAATAAGTAGCTAAGCAATGTAAGAAGCAGTTATGATCCACTTTGTGCAAGAACCTGTGAAGGTTGCTAAGTGTGAATAGTTGTGAATGCTTTGTGCATACTGTATGTGAGACTTGCAGAGCTAAGTGCAAGTGGTTTGCAAGTGATTTGTGTGCAGTCAAAGGTGTGTCTTAGTGCATGAGTAGTTCTCTTAGTGCATGAATGTATTAAGGCTTGCAGAGCTAAGTGCAAGTGTTATGTAAGTGTTTCATGCACAGAATGTGCAGGGCTTTGTGTCATGACCTAACTCGGGGAAGGAGGATCTGGCAAGGCGCGCGTAGATCTCATGTCCTGTGTGGATTTGGCTCTGTATCTAGGTGCTTGTAAGGAGATTGAAAGAGACTAATAAAGAAGAGAAGATTTGGTGGATGTAGCCCCACACTGGGGTGAACCACGTATATCATGTGTTATTGTGCTTTGTGCAATGTTATTCATGGTGTTTATGTGTTTATGTGCTTGATATTGATGCCTGATAGATTGATTCCTTAATGCTTAGTGCTTTACATATGAATGAATGTTAGATTTTCTCTAATGCTATGTGATAAATGATTAGATGTGCTTAAATCTTGGTTACTATTGCATTGATCTGTAATTGGGGTTAATCTGCAATGTGAATAAGAATTAGAACTTGATGAATGTTATTGGCTAAGTTCTTTGTTGAAGTGTGTAATCACAAATCTGTGTCTCAACTAGTTTGTAGACACTTGAGTCCTGCAACCCCCCCTGCCTCTACCTCGGGTAAGACTTCATCTGCTTCACAGGTGTTGCCGAAAGGGCCAGTAGTTAGGGTTTTATTGGTGCATTGTTGAAGTGTTGAACCCTGAGTCTACCCCTGTGCCAACAAATGGTTCCATTGTTGGGACCTGAAACTGTGATTGTTGGGAACTGAAGAAAAGAAAAAACTATGTGCATAGATCTGTTTTTGTAGTGCACAGTATTCTACTTGACTTACGAAACTCGGTGCTAAAAGAGAAGTCTAATATGAAGAAAAGAGGTAAGATATTAAAGCTTTGTGCTATGATAAAGGTAAGATAAGTGGAAAATTTTTGCTTCAAAAGTATGAATCTAGGTTTGTTTAATAGATTTGGTCCTAGTCTGAAAACTAGGGCACATATAGAAGAAAGAAGATTTGATCTGAATAAATTTGATAGAGATAGTGAAAGATATGTTATTCCTATGCATAGAAAGAATTTTTGGACTAACAAGTGGATGCAGGACCCTAGAAAGAATTTTTTGCAGGTCCATCACTGTGATCTTAGTGTGCAGTACAAAAAAGGTTGGGGATCATTTAAGAGAAAGAGAGGATTGACACTATGTTATAACTACAGAAGACGGGGACATCTTACTAAGGAATGCCCTGGTATAGGTCCTATTTGTCTTTATTGTGAAGTTGTTGATCGTGAGGTTTTAGATTGTCCTAGAATGATTGCTAAAGTTGAAAAGATGAACCTGAGACAAGAAAACCATGAGGAAGGCCAAGAAACTAAGGATATGTTAGAGAATCAGAAAGAATCAGAGACTCTATTATTACAGATGAGAGAAACACTGAAGCATCACAGAGACATCATTTTACCAGATATCTTAAAAGAGAAGGAGTGCATAGAAACAAGAATCAAAGACTTAGACATAGACTATGTTCTAGATGAGGAAACACAGGTGAATATCATGTCAGAAAGAACTTGGGAAATTTTGGGAAAGCCTGCTATGGTTCCTTCATTGGGAAGGATATGATTGTTTAAAGGAAATATGATAACCCTATGTGGAAGAGTTACTAATGTACCTATGATTTCCTGTGGAACATCGACTGAACAAGACTTTGAAGTCATTAAGTTTGTGGAGAACAGAGCCCCTTTTGCACTTATGTTAGGAAACACTTGGATTGAGAAATATCAGATATAAATGAAAGTAGAGGAAGAAACTACATAACAGAAAAATAAAGAATTAAGGGACTTCATGGCTAGGAGAATAGCGCGCTTAATAGAAGAACAAGAGGAAAAGTCGAAGAAACTGAGGGCCAGAAACTTAGTTGTCAAATTTGAAAGAACATAAGAAGGTTTGAAGAACCTATCTATGCAGGAGAGAAGAACACCTACCCCAGAAGTAATAAGAAAAGAGATATTACATTCGAAACCTTTGAGAGAAGATCAATAGTTCGAAGTTACTATGCTAAAAGAAGATAAGAATAAGAATGAAAAGAGGAACCTAGAGTCTCAGATCACAGGAAAGAAGGAAAAAAATCTCAGTAAGAAGAAGGCAAAGATAGAAAGACTGCAAGAAGTTCCAGAGAAGACTTCGTAGAAGGCAGGCTTGTAGAACTCGAGCCTCACTAGAATAGCAGAACAACGCAGAATGGCACTTCGCCACGACGAAGATATATGACCGTTGGAGGCGTCCCAACTATTGGAGGAAAGATCACCATTGGACCATTGGGACCATGCCACAATGGATGGAATCATATTGATCGAGGCATTCCTGCCCGTTGGAGGAATCCGTTACAACATTGATAATTTAATTTGTCGGATACCTCACCGAGACCACTTTTGCAAACTAAGATATTCGAGCTAATAGAGAAGTGATTGCCTACTGTGTTGTGTTGTCTATACCTCTCCATTGAATTGATTACCTTGAGTATATGTTCATCTACCTGAATTATTTGACCACGAGTGTGTATGTCGGGCGAACGCAACACAGTAAAGAAGTTTGTTGAGGAGATCTTAATAGACCTTATGGCTAAGAAATGCATGTCTGTAGGAGTACAAGCCTCATTGACGGGAGGATTGCAAGCATCCCCCTCGATTAGACGTCGATCTGGGCCATCCCGAACTGTGACAGAGAAGAGAAGGAGGCCCCATGACAATCTGGCGAATGAAAAGTAGATCTCGTCAGTCTTGCCTGACTAAATCCTGCCCTTGGTTAGCACAGTTAGTCGTGACAATGTCCCGAGGGATTTTGAATGCACACTCATCACTGTGTACCTCCCGAAAGGGATATGCGTAGTAGGACCATAGTTGGGACTGATCCCATCTCTAAAGATAAGTGATTTCAACCTCGACGACATGAATAATTATGCGATGCTCACCCCACATCACTACCTAACAAAGACGATTGGGGAGAAGCCTAAGATAGTTTCCCAGCCTTGGATCAAGAAGATTGCGAGATAAACCATCTTAAATCTGATGAAGATCCCACATTTCAGTCAACATCAGGAGGTTAACGCGTGCATTAAAATCCTCTTGTTGTGCTTCCATGGAGGGTACCTGTGGTTGGATAGGCGCATCACTATGGATTCGTCATTGATCCACCTCATTACTGGATTAATCATGCAGGGAACAGACCCTCAGAAATTCTACCCAGAAAAAACGTCAGATTGATCCTTGGTGCAGCGCATCAAGGAGGCTTATGGCGATGTGGAGAAAGGGAAGCAAGGCTACAAGGTAGCCTCCATCCAGAATGGTGCAGTGTGCCTATCTTATCAGCTAATAGCGGGCAAGCTTGTCAGAAATAACCGCCCTATGTAAGTAACAGGCTTCGTAGTCGACCTTGTAGGGAAGTGTGTCGAAGGGATGCAGATGAACTTGGGGAGCTACCTCGTCAACGAGTTGGATAAGGACTGTCACGAAGCACGGGACCAAGGCTACAAGTTCCACTTTAGTTGGTTGTTTATCTTAATATCATTTGTCACTTCAAATATGCCAAAGGGAGCGACATTCCCTGAAGTTGAGCCATCAGAACCACAGGCTGCGAGGTTCACCACTTTGTGGTATTCAAGTGACATGGCGAAGTAGTGGCAATCAAATGCAGTGTTCCACACCTATTAATTACAACTCAAGTGGACCATTGAATCCTTCCCCCGAATGATGCCAAATACACTCCATCAGTTCATGCCACTCGTGAAGTTCTATGCAGACCGACACTTCATATATATCACCGTGTGTGGGGATGAAAGAAAGGAGGAGTTGTAGTCTTACTACAAATTGACTGATGAAGACATGAAAGAGATAACCAAAGAATGGCCAGCAAAAATCCTTGTACCAGTGGAGGATGCAAAACTCTCCGACCCTGATATCATTGGAAGCCCATTAGTCACCCAGGTAAAAAATGATGGACAGGGTAGTGGCAAGAAGAATAAGAAAAAGGAGGAAGTGCAGGACATCGACAATGAGGAAAAAGATAGTGCATCAGAAGAAACTGTGTTTGATTCACCTGTAGGAGGAGGAGGTGACAAAGTAAACTGAGAGGAGGAAGGGGAAGAATACAAGAAAGAAAAGGGAAAAGTAACACCGCCAAAGGATCCCCTTACAGAGGCCGAGACGTCAAATAAAAGGAAGGGTTCCCCGTAGAAACCCTCAGCACGGAAGAAATCTTGATTCACTAAGCCTTAGTCACATAACATACTCACAGTGGATGATATCCAGCTCATCATCACCATTGTAGAATATGCCTTAGAGGACATCCTGCAAAGACATGAAGCCAAACAAGAAACACTCTATGACAATATTGAGAAAGAACTGAAAGATATCCAACAAGTTATCCAGTCGAGCCGCGCAGTATCTAATGCGCCACCCTCCGCAAAGAATGTAGAATTTGGGGATGAAAAGGAGAAGGCCACATAGTCCTTGAGGCAAGAAAAGGAGGAGGCCTTAGAGCAACTTCGAGTTGTGCAGCAAGAGACAGATGACCTTCGGACGAAGTTCGAAGAAGACAAGGAGAAAATACAGAAAGAGAAAGACCAGTTGATTGCAGAGCATATTGGGATTAGAGAGGCAGTGAATAGAGCACTTCGCTCTGTGTTGAGCTTGGCATAGATGGAAGAAGAGACAGCCGAGAGCCAAGTAGGGAAGCTCGTTGAGGCCATTCAACAACTCCAAGAAAGGGTAGCAGAGCTAGAACTTCAAGGAGTGCCTAGCACTCCGCAGGAAGTACGAGATCAAAGGGAAGAGACTGTCAGGAGCACAATAGAAAGAATCAGGGTGTTGGTCGCAGAATGCAAGCAACTCAGTGATCAAAGTGAGTAGACCTACGAGCACCTTGCAGAAGACCCAAAGCTAAGGATATTGGAGGCACAACTCCAAGAGGCAAAGTAGTAAGCGTCTATTGTGCAAGCACAGTTGAAGCTGCTTACTGCATTGGAAAATATGAAGAGGTCGCATGAGCAGCACGCAGTTTAGCAGCAAGTCACTACCATCCAGAGAAGAGTGATGGAGGTGACACAGAGAATCCAGCTGGTGTTGGATGAAGCTTACATGATTTTTGAAGAGGTCGAGGGACAAGGATCACAGTTGGAACAGGTGGTCGCAATAGTGGAATAACGCTTGGAAGGGCCTGTCACCAAGCAATTCATTCAGGAGTTTGTCGAGCAGGAAGCTCTGGCGAAGTAGCAAGTTGAGGAAACACGAACTAAGCTCAAGGCCTTCGAATCAGTGTTTCCTAGATCAGAGTGACTCGGGATGAGTCATAGGTGAGTGTTGGGGGCTTGTTGGCCCTCGAACAAGTTTTGAGAGAACCTTGGTCATGCTTGACTATTTTTGGGACTTTGATAGGCTGGTCAAAGATGGAGCACCCAGGCAAACTGGAGATCACGGGATCTCACCCATTTTGTGGGATTTTTGGGCTTTTAGGGTTTATGTAAGGGTATGGGATGTCATCCCATGGGTTTACCCATGTTTAGACCTCTTTTGTAATGTATAAATAATTATCTAAGCAATGTAAGAAGCAGTTCTCATCGGCTTTGTGCATGAACCTGTGAAGGTTGCTAAGTGTGAATAGTTGTGAATGCTTTGTGCATACTGTATCTGAGACTTGCAGAGCTAAGTGCAAGTGGTTTATAGGTGCTTTGTGCACATTTGAAGGTGTGGCTTAGTGCATGAGTAGTTGGCTTAGTGCATGAATGTAATAAGGTTTATAGAGCTAAGTGCAAGTGTTTTGTAAGTGTTTCATGCACAGACTGTGTAGGGCTTTGTGTCATGACCTAAATCAGGGAAGGAGGATCTGGTGAGATGTGCACAGATCTCCTGTCATGTGCGGAGTTGTCTTTGTAGCTGGGTGCCTGTAAGGATATTGAAAGAGACTAATAAAGAAGAGAAGAGTTGGTGGACGTAGCCCCACACTGGGGTGAACCACGTATATCTTGTGTTATTGTGCTTTGTGCAATGTTATTCATGGTTTTTATGTGTTGATGTGCTTGATCTTGATGCATTGTAGATTGATTCCTTGATTCTTAGTGCTTTACATATGAATGAATGTTAGATTTGCTCTGATGCTATGTGCTAAATGATTATATGTGCTTAAATCTTGGTTACTACTGCGTTGATCTGTAATTAGGTTTAATATGCGATGTGAATAAGAATTAGAACTTGATGAATGTTATTGGATAAGTGATCTATTGAAGTGTGTAATCACATATCTGTGTCCCAGCTAGGTTGTAGACACTTGAGTCCTATAACCCCCCCTGCCTCTACCTCGGGTGAGACTTCATCTGCTTTGCAGGTGTTGCCGAAAGGGCCAGCAGTTAAGGTTTTGTTGGTGCGTTGTTGAAGTGTTGAACCCTGGGTCTACCCCTGTGCCAACAAGTACCATATTTTTTTACAAAGGGAAAAATTT
>JASDQU010103542.1:105763-157040 GCA_032191745.1 Picea mariana | reverse complement strand
ACACTTGAGTCCTATAACCCCCCCTGCCTCTACCTCGGGTGAGACTTCATCTGCTTTGCAGGTGTTGCCGAAAGGGCCAGCAGTTAAGGTTTTGTTGGTGCGTTGTTGAAGTGTTGAACCCTGGGTCTACCCCTGTGCCAACAAGTACCATATTTTTTTACAAAGGGAAAAATTTTTCCATCCATTCAACTAGCTCTCTTTTATAAAACAAGAGATAGACTCTTCAACTCTCATGACCATTTGTTTTATTTTCCCCTAATTTTCTCTTTCTTACATTTCAAAATTCTTTTTCATTTTGAAAATGTAGATGTGGGAGTTACAAATGGGAGTTGAAGAGACTCTTGGGTGGTTACATTTTTCCTATGGMAGTTTACAAATGATATTCGTTAAAACACAATCATTGACTCTGCCCATTGGCATTATCCTCTGTTCCTCGAAMGATTTTGGGCATTTATGACTTCGACATGCTAAATGTGATCATTCTAGGTTCTTCTTCTTCTTCTCTATCTCAAATTTATATTGAGCCCTTGCTGGCATGATTTCGTTGCTTGTAGCTCCATATATGATTGTTTGAAATCTGCATATCTGGTTCTTCATCCGAATTTGGGTTCCACCTGTGTTTTGAATTTTTGAACCTTTTATGCTCTTAATATGCCAAATAATTTACATCCAAGCCTATTCTTATCTTCACCATATTTCCATGGAGCTATCCTAGTCCTGATTTCGTTAACGTAGCTCCATATATGACTGTCTGAAGTCTGCACAGTCCATTTTCCCCCCAAATTCGTGGTCTATTTTCCTCTGCAATTTCTAAGATTTTATGTCACTTTTATAACCTTAAGACCTCTTCCATTGCATTCCTCTACTCGATACCTTTCCAACGAGGTATCATGGGCTCAATTCTGACACATGTATCCCAATATGTGGTTGTTTAAAATATGTTGCTTGAATGGTATTTCAAGAAGAGTTGCTCAGGTCAGAAAATTGGTCAAGTCGGAAGATATGATCGGAAGGGAGCTGATTGGGTTGGGAAAAATTGGTCTGGTCAGAAGGAGATAATCTTCATTAGAAAAAATTATCGGGTAGGAAGGAGCTGATCGAAAGAGTTGATCAGGTCAGGAAAATTGGTCAGGTCGGAAGGAGATGATCATCATCAAGAAAATTGATCGGTGTGATTTGTAGCATTTTGGAATGAATGAATTCTGAAGACGAAGAGGGATCCAAGAGTAAATGTGGGCCCGATGGGCCAGGTGGCATGTGTCATGTTAGCATCCATATAAGTGCCACATCATATGGCATCAATGACCGGGAACCACGTGGTAGTGAGGTGGCAATGGTGGATGAAAACCTTGAAACTTTAGAAAGCCATAACTTTTGATCCAGAACTCGGATTTAAGTATGGTTACAACTATTGGAAATCTATCAACTAGAATAATCCAACTATGAGGTTTAGTTATAGAAAATAATAGAAGAAAATAGAGGGAAATCTCAATAAATAAAGGGAAGGATAAAATGGGAAGAAGATCAAAGGATTCCCCCACATGCATCTCAAGGATGGAGAAATCGTGAAGAAATGATATCATGCTAACATATTCCTGCAACCACAGAAGGAAACAAAATCAGTTATGTGATTAATAGGAAATTCACCAATATATCATAAACATTATATTTCCTTGCCTTTAAGTAAAGTCATGAATAATTCTAGATTTTGAAGAACATGAAGAGGAGAGGTTTATCAAAAGAAATCATCTATGATCTAGGTTAAATAACTATCATGATAGTTTCATGCATCTAATCTCCAACACATAGAAAGTATTAGTGACCTTATAAATCAAGTTAAGAGTTGTCAAATATATGAGATTATAAAGATGAAGATGTTAAGCACCATATGCTAGCAAGCTTTGAATAAGTCATCCAATGAAATGATTAACAACCTAAATCAAACGCATTCAAGACATGTACTATATCATCAAACCTTACAACCATATAAAATCATTAAACACTTGGGAAAATGTATAAGGTAGTAAGACAATGTGTCAACCAGTCATGTGAATGTCAACGAAACATCATAGGTAAACCAAGAATCATGAATACATTTGAAATCATAAGATAAAAAGAGATAATAAACCTCCATCAAAACAATCATCAATCAAGACCAAACCTCAACTCTCTCAAAGTAGGGAAATAAATAGCATCAAGATCAAGAAGTAGAGGATTACACAATAGGCTTAAAATTTTAGTAAGGGGGGCCTTTCCTTTTGTTTGTAAGAGAAAAAGTAAATGGGGGTTGTTGTAGCCACAAAAAATGGTGACACACTGGAAGAATCAATTATCTTTGTCAATTGACGTATAGGGTCTATACTTCATATCTAAATTTTAAAGATAAGTTCAACAAACTTCAAACAATTTTCCGATAGTCGTAGGTACCACAATAAAACCAAAATTATAAAAGATATAACCCAATATTTATAGTACTTGTAATACAACACACCTTTGTCAAAGAGCCAAACAATGAGATAAATTATTTTACTGGCTGCACATTTCAAATTAGCTTTGGTTCAACCATGGGTTTTTTATTTTATTAACAAACATACATCTTCATAAGTGTGTTCATCATCTCTCTTTTCCCAGCATTGCTTCACTACCAGTGAGCATCCATAACCCCGACAAAATTGCCTCGGTACCATACAAGCATAGCCTCACTGCCAACAGGCGTCCATAGCCCCGATAGGTTTACTTGTACTTCCCACACTATTAATAGTTCTTTCAAATTCCCTTTTATTTTAGAATATGCCCACCCTTTTAGATTTTAGATATAGATATGCATATGCACATAGGGTGTGAAGGAAGTAGGGTGATACGAGAGTTTCTTTGATTTGTTGAGTAGATATTTATGCATTTTTGTTTAACCCACGTGTCTCCCCAAAAACCATCATAATATTGGCCATTTTATTAATGTGAAGTGAGTGGAGCTCAAAGAAAAGAGTGGATAGACACTTTCCTATACTTATGGATTATTATGGTACACTCAATAGGAATATGTGTTCCACCACAACTATTAGTCCATACCTACAGATGATAACTTCATGAATGTTCATTCAGATAGAGCAGCCCATGCATCTTATGAATTGTAAAAAATATCTTCAGTATGTGACCAGAATTGGACCAACCGCTCACTCAAATTTAAGGAGTAATCCTCAAGGAATACTAAGAGTCAAATTAGCTCAGGGAAACACCAGTAGTCAAATCAAAATATGGAAGGAATTTGTACAAGTATAAATCAAGGCTGAAATCATAATTCAATTCATGAAAAAATAATAAACTAAAATAAATCTGAAGCTGAAATGTCAGTCACTAAAAGGATGAAAATTGGTTTAAAAAATAAGAATAGAACCCAACAAGAAGTAATAAATCTGGTGGCAGCAACATAAAATCATTTTCAGTGAAATATTTGGGAGGAATCCAAGGGAAATAACCAATCAAGACATGTGAACCATTCAATATCAATTCCAACAGAGAAATTCCCAAAGTTGAGATCTGAAATGAAGGACAAAGAAAACTACAAGAATCGATGATCTGGTGTAAAATATTTGCAACACAATTCTCCAATCCAACTATCACATACAATTTCTTTCATTCAATCCAACAAAACAAGTTTCCAAGAATCAAGAAACATGGGTTAATGTAGATGCTCGATCAAAACATATTTAAAAAAAATAAAAACTATTACGTGGAACATTCTACAAACTGGTAAGCTCTTAAAATTTCATGACATAAGCAATTCCTTTGCAATTTTGAAAATGTTCAATTCTCTAATAAAAAAAATTGCATTCCATACCAAAGCATCATTTTATCTTTGCCATAAAATATAATCATTAATACCAAAGATTCATTCTAATGATTCAGAGAGGTATTACAGTTATGGAGGTTATCAAAATAGTCATTAAAATGACTCCAAACAATGCCTAGATCAGAAAACAATATGAAAATAAATGAATGAAAATATTTTTCTGATCAAATATTGATTTGGTGACAATTTTGGTTGATTAAAAATATTGCAAAGGAATCTTGAGCAGTCAATTCCAGATTAACACTTCCCTAGGTTTCCTTCATTTCAAGAGAAAATATTTTGAGTTGTTGGTTGCACATGCCATTTTCATGGCCTGCATACGAAAGAGAACGTTCTGATCATCTCTTGGAAAGTTTGGGAATAAATATTCCTCTGAATTTCTAACTTATTAAAATGAAATTAAACTAAATTGAAGAGTAAAGACCGGAATTAAAACTAATTCTGGGAAAAACATGCTAAGCTTAAAGTAAACTTAAGCTAAGTTAGTTGTCATAAAACTCTGTGTAAAGGCCAGTGCAGTCATCAAGTATTCATTAGTTGTTCATTCAATCAAATATCACATCCTTCTTCATGACATATGAGCACTATGTGCTTTCCCTCAAAATTCATTTCACCAAAAAAAATTAATGTCATGATTGTTGTGAGATTTGGATCTCTGGACACAATGTCTTGTTCTTGAAATCAGAGTTTATCACATCAAACAAAAAGGACCATTAAAATCTAATTGCATTTATCTTCTAAAGATTCCAATCCATGAGAAAACTTCATTCATAAAAATCTAATTCAAAGGTTATCAACATTGCATCTCAAGGTATGTGTTTCCCCTTATTATTGATGATAATGATGTGAAACATTAACATGATCATATTCATCTTGGTGAGAGGCAAGAGGACATCATTATGAAAAGGGAGCAATTAAGATACTCTGGAAATGTGCAATTGATCTCAGGTCACAACCTAGAAAGATTAACTTCTTCAACACATATGAAAGATATCAGTAGAAATCATAAATGAATGAAGTGATTGAGATCTGACTTCTAACTGGCGATAAATTGATGTTTGTCATGATGGGAAATTCCATGAAAATGATATCCTCAAGTTTCCAAGATTGTACCAAGTAGATAAATCATGCAGTTCATTTCTTTAAGATTACATATTGCTTAGAATATAGAGGGAATGAACTGGAAAAAGAAAAGTGTGTAGATTGCCTCTCTATTAGATAGGTTTTTCGTTAAAAATGATGAGTCATATAATCCAAAAAACAAAATTAGAAAGATCATGACTACGAGAGATCAAATAGAAGATATTCCAAACTAACTCAAACAATTCGTATCTTTTCTGGTTATGAATAAATTGATTTGGGTTCAAGTAGTGTTGAAGAGTGTGGGGCTCAATAGATTGATGAGTTACACCTTCCCAAAGGAATTCACATCTTGAAAATTACCTTGGCTAAAATGAAAACAAATGTTGAAACTCGAAATTTGGTATTTTGAAAGTTGCATTGACATATTCCATAAATATACCTACAATTCCCAAGCATTTGAATGTATTTCAACATGAAATAAGTGTCTAATTATCAACCATGATACAAATCAGATTGCTCAAGAATGAAACCATAATGAGTGACTCGATATTAACAAATCCAAAGGATGGAAGATATCTTACAAGAAAAAATCAGGTATGAAATTCTTGTTATTGACAATAGTATGATTGAATCTTTGTTCAACCAACGAGTTGGGGAATAAGAGGATTGGTTCCCGAATAATTTTGTAAAGAAAATATCAACCAAATATTGAAATAACCATGTTGTTCACAATGCCAAAACAAGTTTCTAGGCAACCTGTAACAATATCTCTTGTTGTTGTCTATTAGATGAAATTTGGGTGAGGAGAGCAGCAATATAAGAGATGAAACTCCTCTTCAAAAAACTAATTGAACATAGCATAAGAGATATGCAGTCAATGCCCAAAATTGAAACTAAAAGTGCTAACAGAAAATAACTCGAAAGAAATAAAAAATCAACAAAGCTCATTATGCTAAAAAGGTCTAAACATAAAAATCATGTTGGATGAAAGTGATCAAATAAAAGAGTAGAATTGAAAGCAATTATTTGAACAACTCCAAACCCAAAATAATAATTCAAACAAATGTAAGGAATTGGAGTGGTTTCAATATCAAATGGGTAGAATTAGTCACTCAGATTTGTATTTACCGCGTGTGGGAAAACAAGCCCAAAAATCATAAGAATCTCAATTAAGCAAACTATTCCAGATTAGAATCATGTGGATATGAGTATGGGAAAAATATGAGTGTCCACTTTCATTACAAGAGCGATCGAATAGTTTCTTAACTTAAAAAAAAATCCCACTTGCAAGATGCCACAATACATTGAAAATGATTTGACATGGTGACCATGCATAAAAATCAGTGATCTAAAAATTACTCCAGCACATAGGAAGTTTCAAAAATGAAAATGAGACAAATTTTTCCCCAAATTAAATTGAGTCTTGACCCAAAAATTCACTCAAAGGAAAAAATATTGGGAAAGCCTTCTATTTATTTTCACCTCTACTGAGAAACTCATTTATTGTTCAGCCAATTGTAATGAAAAGAGAATGAAAACATAAAAGTAATTAAACAAACTAGAAAGAAAAAATAAACTATGCAAAGGAAAGACACTAGTCTATTCTACCCTACTCCTATCCTACACTACAAATGGATGAAAAATGAGTCATGTAAATTCATAATGCCAATGTATCCATCCATACAATCCCAAGCCTGCAAACACATGTTCAAGACAAAATATTAGAAACAAAACTTGGAATAAGGACAAAGTAAAAGTGGGAAAAATTAAAGCATGATAAAATCTATTCACCATATTAAACATGTGACAATGATATTTCATTGGAATTATGTCCACATAAGATCTCCCCAACCATGCTTCAATTCTATCATAAAATATACCATGAATATCATAGAATTGATGGAGGGAGTTCAATGGAAAGTAGCATACCAAATGAGAACCGTGCATAGAATATATCTGAGGTGTTATCAGGGAAAGAATATTTGTGCTAATAAAGTTGTTTATCCCTGAAGACAAACCAAAAGAATAAGGGCCTGAAATAACCATCAGCATGGACCGAAGTGCCTTATTATCATGGAAAGCCTCCCTAGATTCACACTTAAAGTAACCATTAACTTGAGACAAATTAGTGGAAACAAATGATCTAGATAGACTAGCATCCACCATGGTATGAAAGGTAATTTCAAGACAATGGAGAGATCCACTAGTATCAATAATATCCATTAAAGGGCTACTTGAACAAGAATATTCATTATTAATCAAGAATAAATATGAGAAAGAAGAAGAAGAAACAATATGATATACATCTACTATAGCATTCCTTGTATCCCATAGAAAAGGTTGATAAGGAATATAATTAATAAGTTCATGGGAAGAGGTCTTATCCTCTCTATCTTTGCATATGTATATTTCCCCCATCAAGTATTTCAAAAGCGGTCATCCCCATTGAGCCTATTTGAGTCGAATGTGTTGATGTTTCTGGGAGTAGTGGAAGGTATTCACCTCCAATATAACCTTTCTTATAGATGAAGTTTCCAAGACGTTAAAGGAAAACCATTGGAAGTCAAAGAAGATCACAGAAGAGAAGTTGAGCTCACAGAAAATGATAAAGAAGAATTATAATGCTCTAGAAGTAAAGTCAGCTCAAGAAGAAAAAGATAAACATAAAATATAATTTTCGGAAAGTCAGGTCAGCCTTGCCAGAAAAGTCACTGGAAAAATTAGTATAAATAAGAGTGACACCTTCCTCATTTGGAACACTCTCTCATGGATATATATTGCAAGTTTGGTGGAGATACCTACAGTTGTAGCTCTAGGTGTGGAAGGAAGAATGATGCACATGGAGGTCTATCTCTTTTGGTCTTGGTGATGTGTTGGTGGAGGCCAGCCACTCTAGCGCTCTAGCTAGAGTGAGATGTAGTTGCATAGTTGGTTATCTCTTGGTGGTGTGCTAGTGGAAGCTAGACACCCTAGTTCTCTGGCTAGGGTGTGTTGCATCTATGTTGTTGGATTCTTTCTTGTTGGTTTGATCTACTGGATAGAGATTGTTCTTAGTTAGTTTGACTTCGCAGAGATATTTTCTATAAGAAGGTTGTTGGGTTTTATCCCCTTGTGTAGCAGGGCTTCCCAGGATGAATATGTTATGCTCGGGGGTGGCATGAGTAGGTTCCTATGGTTGGGTGGCGATGGTGAAACATCACCTATGGAGAAAAGAGCATGCAAAAGAAGTTTAAATTGCTATGTTAAATCTAATTTTAATGTAATTAATGAAAATTCAACATGGAATCAGAGCTTGGTTTCCTTTAGAATAGTCTAATCGCTAGAAGGAAGATCATGAGATTTACCTTGACACTTCAATTTGTTACTATACCTTTTCGCTGCACAATTTTATTTTGTTAAGCTAGTTGGAGCACCTTGAAGTTTTAGGGTTTGTCGTTGCTTACTGTTGTTGTCGGATGGTGCTACAATTTCAGAGGTATGTACTTGTATATATTAAATTGTATCATTATCTTGAGGGTGTTTTGTAGGAGAAGGGACCTTTGTCTAAAAATCAAATCATAGATCCAAAGGGATCTCAGATCCAGTTCATTCATAGGAATAGCGCACCCTCCAGGTTTGATTATTTTGATGTGCCTCTAGTTGTTATGGCACCATTACGATTTTATGTTTTTGATATGTTGGAGTTATGATAATCATACTAACCACTTAATACTAGATATGTATTTGTTTATCTCCTCTATAGGAGATATTCTTGTTTTGTTGTCTCTTCTGGGTAGGTTATATTGTTAAATTCCATGGAGGTTTCCATGGAAATGTTGTTGTTCTTGTTTTCTTGTTCTGGGAAGGTTACCTTGGAGGCATGTCACTAGTGATAGCTCTAAGAGGGATCTATAGTGACAGTTTCAGAAGGAAACTCATTAGATGGTCTCTATTTTGAAACATGAAGCAGACTAACTAGACAAGTAGTTTGTACAGATTGACAGTTTGACTAGTTCCTAGTGCATGATTCTATTAGTCTGAGTGTGTCATGGTGTTAGCGATACTTCTTGTAACGGGGTCAGAATGCAAAAGAATGGGTTAAAAACCCACTTGCCCTAAGTTTTGAACGCAAATGTGCCCATGGTAAGAGACCAGCAAGTCCGAGCGGCAGCGATTCGCGCACCCGGATCAACGGTGCATATGGGATTCCGGACCCCCTTCTCCTTTCTACCTTTAAGCGAAGGGGGGGGGGGGTCCGAAATCGGGGGTGCATCTCTTCAATGGTTCAGATCAGTGTGCCCGGATCAACGGTGATAAAGGCAATTCCAGACCCCCCCTGCCTTTCTACATTTAAAAGGAGGGGGGGGTCCGGAATTGGGCGCGCAGCTTTCCAACGGCCAAGATTAGCACGCTCGGATCAACGACACCTAGACAATCCCATCCTTCTCAGATGCTTTGTGTTTAGCCTGCGTGGGCCCTTCTCTCGTCATGTCATCTTCTAGAACCACCTTTCTCCTAATGCCGCATGTCATCCATCCGCCTCCCCTCTTTGGTTCGCATGGTCCTCCTTCCTTCTCGTCATCCACTCATCGCTTGCCATGTACCCCGCTCCTTTCCATGTCATTCTCTCGCCAAAGAGGAAGTCCATTATCTCTCGTATTCCCCCCCTTCCCCCTGTTGTCTTCCGCCATGTGTCGTCCTCTGTCGCCCTTCTCACACCTTGCCACTTCTTTCAGCCCTCATATTTCGACGCCACCGCTCCTATCATGCGCCCCATTCTTCACGCTGGCCTCCATTCCTATTCATCAAGCCATTCAGTTATTCCAGGTGGTAGCACGAGGAGTCTTTCATATCCTGAAGTGCTGAGTTGGCCAGGTCATCCTCAATCCCCATGAAGTAGTTATTGAGGCGGTTGGTGGTGGTTAGACATCGTCTCCGCCATAATGGGAAAGTCCGGCAATGAATTGAAGGCACGTCGATTCGCCGATGAAACTGTCAGAAGATCGATCGCGTCTGCCATAAGTTGCATGATCATTCAAAGATTGCGGCTGCAGATTGTCAGAAGCCATGCAGATGCAAAGCTTTTAATGCTACGTCTCGATTTTGTTGTTGTTGCTAGTTTGAGTATATGTAGGCATTTTCGCCATTTTTGTATCTATCGATGGTAGAGCTGAGCTATCGACTGTAAAGTTTCAATAACCATTCTGGTTTCCTGGTTATGCCTCTGTGTTTGAGATTTCTTGTTTTATGACAAACAATTCTCCTTTTTCCATCTATGTTTCATCTCATGCCAGAGAGTCCATTATCGAATGATTCGCGTGGATTGTTGCAATTATGTTATGATAAAGGATTTGGTGTGACATTATTGTATTCTCTGGTCTTCTGTGTTTGAATGTAAAAGGATCTTGCGTTTGGATGCTTTCTTTTCCAGTCTGTTACAAGCCTGATGTTTATGACAGACCTTCGCACTCTTCTCACGCAAGTCTTCCCCCCTACTCACCTTTTATTGTAACTCACTATTTGGAGTTTATCAAGACCGCATTCGTACATGCATACCCGGCCTAGTTTCTGAGTTGAGACGATATTGTTCTGAGTTTTCCTCCATTTGATCACCCCTTTAAACAAATCATGACATTAAACTGATGGGTGTCAGGCTCTGCTCCTGCAAGCAATCCAGGAGTGACTTCTGACTCTAACATTTCTGGCGTCGTTGCCAGGGACGAAGTTGAATATTTTCCCCGGGATTGAACGACAACGATCAACTGATTTTGAAGGTGCATCAAATATTATAACTTGAAGATTGCTACTGTGCACCTGGCGACTCCATTGTGATGACTCCACTACGGCGAACCTGTTGGATTAGTTGTGGCTTTCGGCGGCAAACACACGCGGTCCCATCCACACCTGCCTCTGGCTACAACTGAAGAAAATTCGGAGGTGATTCTCAGAAAAGGAAAGGCTCCTCAAGGAGAAATCTTCGCCTCCGAATCAGGTATTTCCCCACCTCCTTCCGTAAAAAATCCATTTTCTTATTCTCAGTCTCCTAGTCGCCCTCCCTCTGAGGTTTCCTGTTTTTTGAATTTTGGGAGTGTTCCTGCTGAGTTTTCTCCTCCTGGTCTAGTATCAGAGGGAGAGATCCTTGTCGCTTCCCCCTCCCTGGAAGTTGTGCCTCAGTATAGACCTCAGGCCTCAAAAGGTTTCACCACCCCTCCTTTCATTGCTACTACTGCACAAAGAGAAGCATCTTCACATTCAGGTCCCTTAGACCTCTCTCCATTTTCTCCGTTGTCTCCTCCAAGAACCTCTTTTCCAACATCTCTCGTTCACACTCCTTCTCCTCCTAGTTCTCCTTCACCTAATATTCCTATGGCTGGTGCTAATCCCCCTCTGAATAGAATGGATGCCATAGTTGCTACTAGATATTCTCCCTTAATCCTACCTCATCCCATGAATCCTCTCCCTACTGGAGACTACTTGAAGTACATGCCCAAGTTCACTGGGGAAGGAGACATAACTGCAGAAGAGCACTTGGCTGCCTTCTACAGTTATGAAAACAACCTGAACATTGAGAATGAATATGTCTATATGAGGGTCATTGTCCAGAGCCTGGATGGCGAGGTGAGGAAATGGTTCAGGGGACTGGCCCCTGGATCTATTGCTAGAATTGAAACCTTGGACAATGTTTTCCTGAGGAAGTGGGGAGATAAGAAAGATTACATATATTACATGACAGATTTTGGGTCTTTGAAGAAGATGGAAGGAGAATCTGTCTCTGACTTCTCCAAAAGATTCAATAAAATGTATAACAAGATTCTTGCAGAAATAAAACCCTCAGAGGCCTCTGCCCAAATTTCCTATGCTGGCGCATTCGACCCTGATTTCTGTCTTTTATTAAGAGAAAGAAGAGACACCTCCTTAGCTCAAATGCAAGATGCAGCTATAGAAGTGGAATCCAACATATTAGCAGTTGACAGAATGAGAAACAGGGCCGACACAGACAGAAGAAAGGGAAAATCAGAAGCCTCAACTTCCGGCCCATCACTGCCCCACCCTCAAGTAAATGAGCTGACACAGGTGATGAACTTTCTGAAAGAAGAGATGGAGAGATTGAAAGTGGAAAGGAAACAAATGAACAAGGGCCCTCAGAGCACCGAAAACAGAGCAGGTTTCAGAAGGCCAAATAGTTTTGCTCCTCCAACTATGCATAGAGAGAAGGAAAGAGACAAGGACGACCAAAGAATTCAGGCTCCCTTCCAGAACAATTTTGTGGCTGACGAAGAAGAAGGGGAAACAGGCGAGCCTGAGCCTAAAATCCACTATTTAGAAGTCACTCCCCCTTTCCCTCACCTGACCCAATCAGCGTACAAGGAGTCTCTCATGAATAGTCAGCTAAATGAATTGAGGAAAGAAGACAAAGCTAGTGGCGGCCGAGGCAGGTATAACCTGAGGTCCGATAGAAAGGCAGCAGCACCTGATATTCCTGAGCAGCCCACTAGAGCAGAGAAGCCTGCTAATGAGGTAGAAGACAGTCACAGAGGTAAGAAGGCCCATTCCCTCTCTCCCATTGTCCACACTCATGTCCCTGAAATAAGAGAAATTCCAAAGCTCACATCTTCTTTTAATTTCGAGCATGAGATTCAAAAGATCAGGATCCATGTGCCCCTCACCGAACTAATCAAAAATGAAGAATTCAAAAAGCGTTTCTCTAACCTTTTGAAATCTGAAGCCTCATGCCCTTCCATAGACTTCATAAACCTCCAAGATGAAAAGCCAGCAGTTGTCCTAGGCCCCATGGTGGAAGACAGAGATGATTCATCCCCTCCCTTCTACACCTCCCTGAACATACATGACAAAGTGATGCACAACTGCTTGATGGATTCAGGGGCCTCGCACAACCTCATGCCCAAAAGCATCATGGAAGAATTAGGACTGGAAGTCACCCGAGCTTATCATGACCTCTATTCTTTCGACTCCAGGAAGGTGCAATGTTTGGGAGTCATCTAGGACCTGGTAGTCTCTTTGTTTCAGCTGCCCATGAAGAGTATGGTCATGGATATTGTGGTAGATGATGTTCCCCCCAAGTTTGGCATGTTGTTGTCAAGGTCTTGGATTAAGAGACTTGGAGGGACGCTACAGATGGATCTCACATATGCCATCATTCCAGTCTTTGGAGGGGAACATAGGATATTGTACAAAGAAGCCCAGCTAGCCTACATTGTCAGTGATGAAGCAAACCCCATTAATCACCCCATCTTTGCACTTGACACTGGATTAGGGTCTAGCTTGTTACAAGTCACTGAGATCCCTGAGGCCCCCTTACAAATCATAAAACATCCCATTCTTAATCAAGAGATGCCTCCTCCAACCACCTCTATTTGGAAGATGTTCTTTGATGGAGCTTCTTCCAGTATAGGTGCAGGTGCCGGGGTGGTATTCATATCCCCTTCTCAAGAGACCATATCTATGTCATACAAGCTGGAATTTGAAGTCACCAACAACATGGCAGAGTATGAAGCTCTGGTTCTGGGATTAAGAGTTGCAAAGGAAATGGGAATTAAGGAGATGGTTGTGTTCGGAGATGCAGAATTGATTGTCCAGCAGGTCAAAAATGTCTATCAGGCCAAGCATCCTCGACTCAGGAATTACAGGAATGAGGTATGGGACCTAGTTGATAATTCCTTCTTAGCTTTCAACATCTCCTTCATTCCAAGGGAAGAAAATGCTCCAGTCAATTTTTTATCTTTCACAGCTTGTTTGCTTGAAGTTCCTGTGCTGCCCACTATCAGATCTGATGTTGAAATAAAATACAGACCCTCTGTACCAGACAATGTCAAGCATTGGAAGGTATTTGAGGATGATCAGGAGATTGAAAAGTTTCTTCAATCTGTGGATGACTTTTCTGCATTGCACATAGATGAGGATCCTGACATTAAAGGAGGACCTGACCATCACCCTGGAGAGTTGTAGAATAAAATTGATGGCCACCAGATTATACAACTACCAAGCAACCACATACCAAACGGACTAATCCCATTAGAAAGTTTGTTTGATGGGAATGAAGTGGCAGTAAAGGGTAGAGTTTCAGGTGATGATGCTAACACAACTGAGTGCAACATAGGCACACCAGAGGACCCCAAGTTTTTCAAGTTGTCAAGGAAACTGACCGAGGAGCAAAGGGCCGAATATACTGAGTTGCTGAGGGAGTTTGTTGATGTGTTTGTGTGGACCTACGAAGACCTCAAGACATATGACACATCATTCATTGAGCACAATATCCCACTAAAAGAAGAGGCTAGACCGTTCAAGCAGAAGCTAAGACAGATAAATCCCATGCTGCTACCTGTCATGGAGAAGGAAGTGAAGAAGCTGCTAGATGCCCAAATCATTGTCCCCTTGAGATACTCCGACTAGGTGGCCAATTTGGTCCCAGTGAGAAAGAAGAATGGAGAAATCAGACTCTGTGTCGATTTCAGGAACCTGAACAGAAGTTCAAGGAAGGACACTTATCCCCTGCCCAACATGGAGCATATATTACAGAAATTCACCAATGCGTCCAGAATATCCATGATTGATGGTTTCTCTGGATACAATCAGATATCAGTCATGCCTGAGGACCGAGAAAAGACAGCCTTCACCACTCCTTGGGGCACATTCATGTATGCCAAAATGCCATTTGGGTTGATGAATGCAGGAGCAACATTTTAGCGAGCCATGGACACAGCCTTCATCGGAGAAAAAGATAAGTTTGTGGTGATTTACCTAGATGACATAACAGTCTTTTCCAAGACTGATAAAGAGCACCGCTGCCATCTGAGGAGAGTTTTTTCGAAGTGTCGCAGGTTTGGCCTTTCCCTGAATCCCAAGAAATCATTGTTTGCTATGCAAGAGGGGAAGTTGTTAGGCCATATAGTGTTAGCAGAGGGGGTGAGAATTGATCCTGACAGGGTAGAAGCACTTCAGACCCTGTCACCTCCCAGATCTAAGAAGGAAGTTCAGGCCTTCTTGGGGAGGATAAACTTTCTGAGAAGGTTCATCTCAAATTTTGCTGAGTTGGTGAAACACATCACAGCCATGCTCAGGAAGGTAAATGAAGTGAAATGGACTGCTGAACCCAGGGAATCTTTTGTCCAAATAAAGAAGGCATTGACTGAGGCACCTGTACTAATCAGTCCTAATTATTCCAAAGATTTTCTAATTTTTTCTTTTGCCTCTTATGATACAGTAGCAGCAGTCTTATTACAGAAAAATGACCAAGGGCAAGAGCAGCCTATTGCCTTCTTTAGCAAAGCATTGAGAGATGCAGAGATCCGGTACGAGATCATGGAGAAGCAGGCCTATGCCCTGGTGAAAGCACTCAAAGCTTTCAGAGTCTATGTCTTGCATTCAAATATCACTGCATATGTCCCTTCGGCTTCTGTGAAGGACATTCTTATATAGCCTGACATAGACGGAAGGAGAGGTAAATGGATCGCCAAAATCCTAGAGTTTGATCTAGAGATTAAGCCCACCAAGTTGATAAAGGGGCAGGGTTTGGCCAAGTTACTGGCTGAATCCAACTGCAAGGCTTTGGGAATTAACTTCGTCAATGAGCAAGCTGAGTCATCCAACAAAAGTTCCCAAAGCACTGTACCACTAGCAGCATGCCCCTGGTACAAGGATATCTTGTATTTTCTACAAGAATTAAAGCCTCCTGATGGATTGGGGAGAAGTAAAGCCAGAGCTCTAAAACTCAAAGCGGTCAGGTATTGCCTCATTGACCAAACCTTGTATTGGAAAGACCCTCTGGGCGTATTACTGAGGTGTCTGGACCAGCAGCAGGCACAGAAGGTTATGTTCGATTTCCATAGCGGTCTCTGTGGAGTTCATCATTTTTGGAATACCACATCTCATAAGATCCTTCGGGCTGGGTATTACTGGCCCACCTTATTTCCTGATGTCTGCAGGGAAATCAGAGCTTGCATCAAATGCCAGAAGTTCTTGGGAAAGCAGCAGCTCAAATCCCTGCCATTAAAGCCCGTGGTAGTCTCTGCACCCTTTCAGCAGTGGGGATTGGACTTCATCGGGGAAATTCATCCTCCCTCAAGTGGCCAGCATAGGTGGATTCTGACCGCAACCGACTACTTCACCAAATGGATAGAAGCTATCCCCACCAGAAGCACTTCTCACAAAGTGATTATCAACTTCCTGGAAGATATTATAACTAGATTTGGTTGCCCCAACAGAATTGTCACTGACAACGCCTCCCCATTTTGGTCTGAGCCTCTGGTCAAGTTTTGTGAACAGTTTGAGATTTCACTGATTCACTCTACTCCCTACTATCCTCAAGGAAACGAACTAGCAGAGTCCTCCAATAAAAGTCTGATCAAGCTTATCAAGAAGCTACTGGAGGACAATAAAAGGGCCTGGGACTCAAAGCTCAAATTTTCTCTCTGCGTTGATCGAGTGACAACAAAGAAATCCCTGAGCATCTCACCTTTCCAACTTGTTTACGGAATAGAGGTTATTTTCCCTACTCAGCTCACCTTACCTGTGGAAAATCTCCTCCAGGACTTTGAAGGAGAACCTAACCATGTGATCAGAAGGATTCATCAGATGGTGGAAGTGAAATAGACCAGAGAACAGGTCACGAACAGGGCCTACAATCATCAGCAGAAGATCAAGCAGGCTTTTGACAAGAAGAGCAAAAAGAAAGAATTCGAGCAGGGTGATCTGGTGCTCAAATGGGATGCACCCAGGCAGGAAAAGGGAAAACACAGTAAATTTGATGCCCTCTAGTTCGAGCCTTTCAATATCCTTGAAGTATTCACAAACAACACCTATAGGTTGCAGGATTTGGAAGGAAAAGAAGTTTTTAGTAGCCCAATGAATGGGCATTTCTTAAAAAAATGTTTTCTGTGAGCCACAGTCAGCTCTTTATGTTCTGTTTTGTAAATATTGTTTTTATTGTTGTTTTCGGCCTAATAAATGACTCCACATCCCAACAGTAAAGGCACTCAATCTACAAAAGTGTTCTTAGAGCATCACAGGGACGACTCTATCCCCCATGGAGCCAAATGTTAGCGATACTTCTTGTAAGGGGGTCAGAATGCAAAAGAATGGGTTAAAAACCCACTTGTCCTAAGTTTTGAATGCAAATGCACCCGTGGTAAGCGACCAGCAAGTCCGAGCGGCAGCAATTCGCGCACTCGGATCAATGGTGCATATGGGATTTCGGACCCCCTTCTTCTTTCTACCTTTACGCGGAGGGGGGGGGGGTCCGGAATTGGGGGCGCATCTCTTCAATGGTTCAGATCAGCATGCCCAGATCAACGGCGATAAAGGCAATTCCAGACCCCCCCTGCCTTTCTACATTTAAACGGAGGGGGGGGGTCCGGAATTGGGCGCGCAGCTTTCCAATGGCCAAGATTAGTGTGCCCAGATCAATGGCGCCTGGACAATCCCGTCCTTCTCAGATGCTCTATGTTTAGCCTGCGTGGGCCCTTCTCTCGTTATGTCATCTTCCAGAACCACCTTTCTCCTACTGCCGCGTGTCATCCATCTGCCTCCCCTCTTTGGTTCGCATGGTCCTCCTTCCTTCTCTTCATCCACTCATCGCTTGCCATGTGTCCCGCTCCTTTCCACGTCAATCTCTCACCAAAGAGCAAGTCCATTATCTCTCATCTTCCCCCCCTTTCGCCTGTTGTCTTCCGCCATGTGCCTTCCTCTGTCGCCCTTCTCACACCTCGCCACTTCTTTCACGCCCTCATATTCCGACGCCACCGCTCCTATCATGCGCCCCATTCTTCACGCTGGCCTCCATGCCTATTCATCAAGCCATTCAGTTATTCCAAGTGGCAGCGTGAGGAGTCTTCCATATCCCGAAGTGTTGAGTTGGCCAGGTCGTCCTCAATCCCCATGAAGCAATTATTGAGGCGGTTGGTGGTGGTTAGACATCGTCTCCGCCATAATGGGAAAGTCCAGCAATGAATTGAAGGCACGTCGATTCGCCANTCCTCAATCCCCATGAAGCAATTATTGAGGCGGTTGGTGGTGGTTAGACATCGTCTCCGCCATAATGGGAAAGTACAGCAATGAATTGAAGGCACGTCGATTCGCCAATGAAACTGTCAGAAGATCGATCGTGTCTGCCATAAGTTGCACGATCATTCAAAGATTGCGGCTGCAGATTGTCAGAAGCCATGCAGATGCAAAGCTTTTAATTCTACGTCTCGATTTTGTTGTTGTTGCTAGTTTGAGTATATGTAGGCGTTTTCGCCATTTTTGTATCTATCGATGGTAGAGATGAGCTCCCGACTGTAAAGTTTCAATAACCATTCTGGTTTCCTGGTTATGCCTCTATGTTTGAGATTTCTTGTTTTATGACAAACAGTTCTCCTTTTTCCATCTATGTTTCATCTCATGCCAGAGAGTCCATTATCGAATGATTCGCGTGGATTGTTGCAATTATGTTATGATAAAGGATTTGTTGTGACATTATTGTATTCTCTAGTCTTCTGTGTTTGAATGTAAAAGGATCTTGCGTTTGGATGCTTTCTTTTCCAGTCTGTTACAAGCCTGATGTTTATGACAGACCTTCACACTCTTCTCACGCAAGTATTCCCCCCTACTCACCTTTTATTGTAACTCATTGTTTGGAGTTTATCAAGACCTCACTCGTACATGCATACCTGGCCTAGTTTCTGAGTTGAGACGATATTGTTCTAATTTTTCCTCCATTTGATCACCCCTTTAAACAAATCGTGACATTAAAATGATGGGTGTTAGGCTCTGCTCCTGCAAGCAATCCAGGAGTGACTTCTGATGCTAACACATGGCATAGGAGAATTGGTCATTTTCATTATATTCATATTGAGCATGATGGAATCTACAGAGGTTGTGCTCTTGGAACGAATGCCAAGGGATATTTTCCGAGTAGTGAGGCTCCAACACATATCCATAGATGAGAAAACAGTTGACATTTTCACTAAGCCTATATTTGGGACAAGCTTGGAAGGAATGCAAATGTTTCCATGGGGGAGTGTTGATGATTTCAGTATCATGACAATATTCCAAGATTGATCAGATAGACTTGATCATGTGGGAATAGGCCCAGATGTAATCTTTGATAGACTAAAGATTCGATTTGTTGCTAATTCTCCAAGAGCATATCGGGTAGACATTACAATATTAGTCAGACGGACTTGACCATGTGGGAATAATGCTAGGGTATTTTTTTATGGAATGAAGGGTTGGGACTCTGGTATAGTCTTCGATGGACTAAAGAATCGATGCCCGATGTAGTCTTCGATGGACTGAAGCTACGTAGTTCTTGATGGATTGAGGACTCCTCCAGTGTGTGTGAATTGCATCAAGCATAACACTCATGGTGAGGTGAGTGGCCCCGATAATCATCCGGTTGACCCTTCTCCCATTACTGGGTTGTAGACCAAGGGAGATAGGGAACATCTACATCTAGAGTAGATGTTCCCTGAAGTAGTCTTCGACGGACTGAATACTCAAGGTGCTTGACATGAAATTTCGCATGTCTGATAGCATCGAGCTAAATGCATTCATGAAATGATCCTATGGGAATATGTACATTCCATGACTGATATTTATCATTCTAAAGATTCTTGTGATCATGTGGGAATGTGGACATTCCAGGATCAACTATGAGGTGAATGTGGCTCTGATGTGGTCAGAATTCTTGTCATGGGACAAGAACGAATCAAGATGCTAGACACTTGGTTGTGGATATGGATCATCAATATAGCTAATGAGGCTCATGGAGAAACTTTTCTATGATAGAAGAATACCAAGAACAGTACAAGATATGCTTGGAGAATGCCTTCCTCGTTGAGAGGGAGTATTGATGGTTGCAGCTTCGTGAGACATTCTTATGTGACAATACTCCTCGATGGACTAAGTTGAGTATGACACTTATCGTTGGACTTATAAGTCATACTGGGTTGGTGCCCATGCTCCCTTGGGATTAGACCATGTGGACACATCCCTTAGGAGTAGATCAAGTGGTCACGTCATGGGCGAGTAGGTCCTTGACAACACACTACAGACGAGTAGGTCCTAGTGCCACACTATGGATGAATAGTTCCTAGTGTATTCTAGTGGTGATGAGGCCCTAGAAAAGGTCCAAATTGGGTGTAGCCATATGCTACATGTTGATGATACTAGTAGAATGGTCTATGTGACCATGGCATGGTCAAAGGACCATGGTATATCCTTCTAGGATATGAGAACTAGAGGAAAAACATCATGGAGAATACCTCCCTGGCTAAGAGGGAGTGTTGATGTTTGTGGCAGTTGTGGGAGGTATTCACCTTCGGGATAACCTTTCTTATAGATGATGTTTCCAAAACATTAAAGGAAAACCATTGGAAGTCAAAGAATATCCCATAAGAGAATTCAACCTCACATAAAATAATAAAGAAGAATTATAATGCTCCCAAAGTAAAGTTGACTCCAGAAGAAAAAGATAAACAGAAAACATATTTTCCAGAAAGTCAGGTCGGCCCTACCAGAAAAGCCACTAGACAAATTAGTATAAATAAGAGTGACACCTTCCTCATTTGGTGCACTCTCTCATGGATATATAGTGAAATTTTGGTGGATAGAGTTGCAGCTATAGAAGGAAGAAGGGTGCACATGGAGGGTCTGTCTCTTTTGTTCTTGGTGATGTGTTGGTGGAGGCCAGCCACTCTAGCACTCTAGCTAGAGTGAGTTGAAATTGCATAGTTGGTTATATCTTGGTGGTGTGATAGTGGAGGCTAGACAACCTAGTGCTCTAGCTAGGGTGTGTTACATCTATGTTATTGGATTCTTTATTGTTGGTTTTCTCTCGTGGATAGAGCTTGTTCTTGGTTATTTTTTCTTGGAGAGGATATTCTCTATAAGAAGGTTGTTGGGTTTTCTCCCCTTGTGTAGAATTTTTTCCCAGGATGAATATGTTATGCTTGTGGGTGGCATGAGTAGTTGCCTATGGTTGGGTGGTGATGGTGCAACATTGCCTATGGAGGAACGAAGATGCAAAAGAATTTTAAATTGCTATGGTAAATCTAATGTTAACGTAATTAACAAAAATTCAATAGTATGGTGGGTTGTTTCCTACAAAGTCAAACCATTAAAGAGATCGGGATACAAATATTAATAATAAGTGGAAGAATTAAGAGAATAAAAAACCTCTCTAGAACAAGACAAAATTTCAGAAATTCACTCCTTGAATAGTAGTTCCTCCTCTTTAAAAACATCATTGGATGATTGTGAGTGGGTGGGATGCATATTAGGCATGGTTTCACAACCAACACGTTATTTCTCAAGATGGTTTTCCTCATCAAAGCAAAAGGTAGATTGTTGTGATAAAAGAGGTATGTCTTGTATGTTGATTTCTTTTCCTAAAGTGAAAATATCAATGTGGTTGTCTTGCTCCTGCACAACATGAGGATATGAAATATCTACCAAATCATATTCATAGTTAGAATAGGGGAGAGAATGAAAATAATTCTCAGAACAAGAAGTCTTAATAAATTATCCATCAATAGTAGGAAAATAGTGTTGCTCTATCTCAGTTATATCAGGAGAATTTGTAACAGCTGAACAATTCGAATTAAGAGGAATTAATTTCAAATTATCAATGGGTGAGGAATAATTCATTTCATGAGTGTCCATATTTTCTTTATTGACAAAATGATCAGCATTTAAAGTTCTCTGCATAACTTTATCTTCCATTCCTTGTGATGAAAAATATGATATAGGACAATGAAAACCTAACATAACCATCAGTGTGACCCGAAGTGTCCCATTATCAGTAGGAAAACCCTCGTCTTGGTCAACTACAGAAAAATATGAACTTGAATTTACACAAGAGGCCTCTTTTTTGACACAAGGAAAGAAAGGGGGAATGGAGTGATGGGAGGATACATATATTTCTTTCGAAAAAAAATTCTCTATTTGATGTATATCCCCCATAGTAAAGAAAGATCTGAACATATGGAGTTCGACTAAAGGATTAGTATTTGAAATATTTTCATTTAAATCCAAATCAACATGAAAAGGAACATTAAAACATGATTTAGATTCATCAACCATTGGCTCATATGTTTTATTAGCAAGATAAACTAAACAGGAAACCAAATCACTATTAGAGGGCTTATTATCCAAAGGAAATCTATAACAAAGATGAGTAAATCTGATAACCAAATATTCAAGGGATTCATCTTCTTTCTTCTTAAGCTCTAAAATTTCTACACACAAATTATCATAATCATAATTCTAAAAAGCATGCAAAAATTCACGCATAAATTATTCCCATGTGTGAATAGAGGTGGTCGGCAAAGTCTCGCACAAGCTCTTAATCCAACCTACAAAATGAGTGTGAACAACCTGCAAATAGTATTTCCATCTGTAATATTGTGAGAACCATAAAATCTCTAGAAATGTAAAGCACATCCATATGCAGAGATTTCACTCTCACCATCAAATCTAAGTTGTGACAAGAAGTGTAAAATATTTCTAGTAGGTTTGGGAGGTACAGTACCAGAAAAACACCTCCATAAAGGGATATGGGGTGGATCCATTAGTAAATTAAAAAAAAAAATAACAAGAATGACTCCATAGGCTCATCTTGTCATCTGGCCCTCCTTTTAGCGCCATTTTTGTTGACAATTCCAAATGATCTGTCAAGCAAATGAGGGAGAACACTTGATCATGATAGGTCCCAATAAGACCTACTCTCATTTGGTATAGCATTTCCTGCAAGTATATGGGCCTCACTGCCACTCAAAATTAAAATAAGAAAGAGGGGAAAGACAATGAATTCCCCCCCAAAGAGTTCTAACTAATCCTAAGGCTAGTATAACTAAAAACAAACCAATTTAATCATAATTAATTCTAATCTATCTCGGGAACAAAAACTAAAAGAGTGAGTACATCGAGAGATAATATCATTAGAATCAGAAAAAATTCATGTATGTTAATGATATTTGATAACAACAATGCTACAAATACACAAAAAATTAGTTGTACAATGCATCTATAACATCATTTATGTACCCACAAGGAAACAAATGATAGCATAAGTAGACAAAATAGCATGCAGAAGTAATTCATACAACATAATCATATCTACTCAAGTAGAAGATAAATGCATAAAGAGTAGTCTCATGTACACTCATCAAAATCACCAATTTACGAAATGTCTCATGTTCTTTATTACTCAGAAGTAAAAGTACCATATTTTGTTACAAAGGGAAAAATTCATTCATTCATTCAACTCACTCTCTTTTATAAAACAAGAGAGAGACTCTTCAGCTCTCATGACCCGTTGTTTCATTTTTCCCTATTTTTGTCTTTTTTACATTTTGAATTTCTTTTGCATTTCAAAAATGTAGATGTGGGAGTTACAAATAGCAGCTGAAGAGACTCATGGGTGGTTACATTCATCCTATGGTCGTTTACAAATGATATTCATTAAAACACAATCATTGACTATGCCCATTGGCATTATCTTGAATTCCTTGAAATTTTATGGGTGTTTCTGGCTTTGTCCTACTAAATGTGATCATTCTAGATTATTATTATTTGTCTCATATTTCTATCGATCCCTTTCTAGCATGATTTCGTTGCTTGTAGCTCCATATATGATTGTTTGAATTCTGCATATCTGGTTCTTCATTCGAATTCGGGTTCCACCTATGTTTTGCATTTTTTGACCTTTTTTCTCTCAATCTACCAGCACTTTCCATCCTAGCATATTCTTCTCTTATCCATCTTTCCATAGATATATCCTAGGCCTTTTTTCGTTACTCGTAGCTCCAGATATGATTGTCTAAACTATGCACAGTCCATTTTCCCCCAAATTCATGGCATGTTGTCCTCTGCAATTTCTGATTAATAGGACATTCACCAATATATAAAAAACATTATATTTCCTTTCCTTTAAGAAAACTCATGAATAATTATAGATTTTGAAGAACATGAAGAGGAGAGGTTTATCAAAGGTATCCATCTATGATCTGGGTTAAATAACTATCATGATAGTTACATGCATCTAGTATCCATCACATAGAAAGGATTAGTGACCTTATGAATCAAGTTAAGAGTTGTCCAATATATGAGAGTATAAATATGAAGATGTTAAGCACCATATTCTAGCAAGATTTGAATAAGTCGTCCATGGAAATGATTAACAACCTACATCAAACTCATTCAAAACATGTACTAGATCATCAAATCTTACAACCATATAAAATCATTAAACACTTTGGAAACTATATAAGGTAGGAAGACAATGTGTCAACCACTCATGCGAATGTCAACGAACCATCATAAGTAAACTAAGAATCATGAAGACATTTGAAATTATAAGATCAAAAGAGATAATAAACCTCTATCAAAACAATCATCAATCAAGACCAGACCTCAACTCTCTCAAAGTAGGCAAAGAAATAACATCAGGATCAAGCAGTAGAGGATTATACAATAGGATTAAAATTTTAGTGGGGGGGGCCTTTCCTTTCATTTATAAAAGAAAAAGTAAAGGGGGGTTGTTGAGGCCACAACACACGAGAAGGTCGACTTGGAAAGTCAAAGATTTCTGCAGAATAGTTGACTCGGGCTGAAACTTCCCTTGAACAAAATCATGACAGATTATGTGACTAAGGAATCATGGACTATAAACTGGGATACATTCGTGACACAGGAGGTATCAAAAAACGTTCCATATAACTAGAAGAATAACCATCAAGAGGATATTATACTAAAAAATGAGATAAAAGACCTCCTAAAACCATACTAAACCTAATAATATTGAGGTACTGACTCAAATATTGTGCTTTATCCAAGGGTGACAAGACTGCTACCAAACAAAGAGATAGACTCTTTCCCCCCTTCTTTTTTCTTTTTTTTATTTTTTGTCTTTTTCTTATTATTAAAGCCTGAAAAGGAATAAAAGAATGGTATAGTACAATGGAGGAAACAAGTGTCGTGGGAAAGAAAACTAGTTCCAGAGCGCAAGGAACATAGCTACGCTCAATGCAAGGAAAGAATCTGTAGGATATGGGCACTCCGGGGAAAATTTCCTCCAGGAATATGGGTGTCAAATTGCAAAGGCCAGTACTGCAAGGATAGTAATTTTTCGAGAATGCATATACAATGCACTATATAATAGAAAGATGAAGCTGACATTAGGCCCGAAAAGCACAAGCGGTCAATATGCAATGCAAGCACAACTCAACACACCAAATTGTTTGTAAGCCCCATGAGTAACAGGCTAGAAATATATGAGAATAAGATATGAATCTTTGACATAAAGTCATGGTGGGACTAAACAAGGCTTCCGAGCCTATGGAAAAATTGCAGCATGGATGCCAAAATGGCTAGGAAGGTACTAACTAGGAAACCCATGAAGAGGTAAGCTCTACCATATGTATATGACACCTTTAGAGAAGCTTGAAGGTATAATGTCGCAACGAATGGGATTGACCCTATGGAAAATATGTGATCGATACGGATAAATGCATAATGCATGAAGAATAGAAACCTGCCCTATATGCCAGTAAGGAACATAATACCTTATGCATAAGTAATAAAGTGCCAAGAGATGTAGCAACACATAAATGAGGGATTCCCATAAGTATTATCCAGAAAAATATTGAGAAGAAGTAATGAGGCTTCAACACAAAGTCATGGCGGGACTTAACATGACTCTCGAGCCTAACAGAAAACTTGCAACATGGATGCCAAAATGTAAAAAAGGGTTCTGACTAGGGCACCCATGGAAGATAGGCTCTACCATAAAAAAAAACATGTATAAAAGTAGTTAGATGGGTTCATGTCGCAATTTAATGTGGTCGGCCCTAGGGAAAAGAGAAAATCACAACTGAAATGCAAAACTCAAAGTGGGTGAGACCTATTCAAATATGTCAGTTATACGAAAAAATTACCTGCCCAAAGTCTTGAAAAATAGTCGGTCAACTGGAAAAAGGGCCAAAAACCACCCTAAGTATGCTTCCAAAACCTGAAACGTCAGAAAAAAACTACAAGGTCCATTAAATATTAGTCACATTAGTTAAAACATGACAAAACTATAGTAAATGGGTCAAACAATGACATTAAATAGTTAAAAAATCACCATTTTACCATATTATTGCCAAAATTTACCAAATATGGTAAAATGAATTTATATACTACTGGAATCCAGATGTAGAGGTATTTATGTTTGATGGGAAATCATTGACCATCATAGTGGATAACATTTACTTCATTACAGGCCTCTCACAAAGAGGAGAGGTAGTAAACTTGAGAACCCAAGGAGGTGGTGGTTTAACCATAGAAGACTATATAGCCACCTACTACGAAGCTGACACCATCAAGGTGGATTCCCAAGTACCCATCAAAAAGATAGAGAGCTTGAACCTCAAAATCATCTTGTATACAACTCGCATTGTAGGATTTCCATCCTTACACCAGGGATCACAGTCTTAGATGAAATACGCCATTGAGTGTCTGAGACCGACAATGTTTGACTGGAGCATTGATATTCTCAACTCTATGAAAACAAAGCTGACACAATGCAAGCTAAGGAGGAACAAAAAATTTAGGTTCATAAGTCTTCTTTGTGACTTCTTCTTTGAGAGAGTACTGGGCATAATCCCAAGGACACATGTGAAAGAACACCAGTGAACATGGCCAACATTGATTTGATGGACAAAGTTACTGATGCACCTGGTAGGGGGAGCAATGTTCAACCCATTTAGTGTTGACTTCTTCAACTGGTGGGAACCACATATACCCGCCATCGAAAACTACCCATATGTCAGTATTTAATTCTCCCAAGACCCAGTCATGGTCGTACCTCCTGATGCAATGCTTGGGAAGATAGGTAAAATGTTTATATTTTTAAAGTTTATATTTTTTTTATTTTTTAAATAAGATGTTAAAAGAAGAAATTAACATGTCTTTTTGGAGAGATCCATGATAGTAAGAAAAAACACCCTCTGGATGTGTAGATATAGGGCTCGTGAGACCTGCTGACTTCCCACGACATAGGCATTGAGGAAAAGGCGAAGCTCAAGCAAGTGATGAGGCAACTAGGACACTTCAAAACTTGGAAAGGAACAGGAAGGCCTTGACACATTTCATTCTATGGAAATCATAGATGATATACTAGTGAGGATGCAATGTCATGTAGTTGGTGTACCCTAGACATGGGTCTGCCTTTTCTATCATTTGGAAAATGTTGTACTTTGTTATGATAGACCTCACATGCCTCATGCCTAGACCTTGAATGTGCCAAGGGAACAATTTTGTATCTATAAACATTTTTGGCTAGAATCTCATCTTTTGAACTATGGACCTCATTATCTTATATATATATATATATATATATATATATATATATATATATATATATACCTTGCAAATTATGGATATTTACATGTGTTAAATGGTGTGTGATTGTGTTATTGATGAGACAAATTCCAATCTAGAATATAGTTAGAATATGCATCAGTTACTAGATTAGATTGTCTAGGAACATGTACATAAGTAATGTAAACAAATGATCATTCCAGAAGACATACTCTAAGGAAGTGACATCATAACATTGTTTCGCGTATACGATATAGACCATTAAATTGCGACACTACCAACTGAGAATCCAAATAAACCTAAAGGAATTGAATACCGTGTGACATATCATCTCGCAAAAGATCGATAACAACACTATACTCGGATACATTATTGGTAGTTTCTCTGATACAAACACCTCCAAAGGAAAATAACTGGTCTATGGGAGAATAAACACCCAAGAAATGAAAGAAAGATTTCGAGTGTGGTGAATGGCACCGTATGCAAACTCGATATAGACAGATGACTCACTTGGTATCTACCACATAGTAGAAGCACAACAATGAATAATGTAATACAAGCAAAAAAGAAATCTAAAAAAAACTATATACAGGATATAGACAATAATTGCAAAAGAACTATCACTTGAGCAATGAAGCTCAAGCATAGTACTTTTTAAGGTAGAGCCCATTTCTGGACTCTGACAACATATTTCCCTTGTAATATGCAAAATCGTATGCTCCTTTCTTCAACACAAACCACAAAACATATGGACCATGCCACATAGGGTTGAATTTTACTACCCCCAAGGGATCCTTGTCATGGTCATAGAGCAAAACAAGGTCCCCTTTGAAGAAAACCCTCAAACGAACGAATTTATCATAACTAGTCTTAACATGCTTCTTATGTGCCTCATTTTCTATAGAAGCATCTCGACATTGTTCATCAAGATGTTCTAAGTAAACAAGGCACTCTTCAAGTTCAATCATTTCAAGAAGGAGCTCGATAACAATCTTAAGCGAAGGGATCTTACATTCAATAGGAAAAACTGCTTCTACCCCATGAACGAGTTGAAAAGGTGAGAAGCATGTTGTAGTTTTTACTGAGGTTCGGTAGACCCACAATGCCAGATATAACATCAAGTGTCAATTTGATTTTCTCACATTGATAGTTCTTTTAAAAATGGTTTTCAAGGATTTATTAACAACTTCAACCTGACCATTTCCCTGGGATAGTAAGGAGATGAATGATCCTTCCTAAAACCCAGTTTTTATGCTAACTCTGACATCACGTGGTTCTAAAAGTGACTTCCATGGTCAATGAAAATCTCTTTTGGAACCCCGATCCTATCTATGACCTGGTTAAACACAAAGAGTGTTGCAGTTTCACCATCATTATCAAACGTTGGCATGGCCTCTGCCCACTTCGCAAAATAGTCCATGACCGCTATGATATATTAATTCCCTCTAGCTGAAAATGGGTGGCATGTCATAAAATCAACCCCCCACTTGGTGAAGGGGCTGACGATAAAAACAGGAAAAATAGGAGAAGGATGTGTCTGCATATTTTTAGAAAATATTTGTCAAGGGTGAAATTTCTTGACAACTTCAATGCAATCCTTAAAGATCGTTGGCCAAATATATTCGACGTGCAAAATATTTTGGGTTGTTTCCAACCTAGACAGATGAACGCCACATGCTCCACTATGGAAATCATTCAAAACCAACTATGCTTCCTCATGAGTGAGGCAATGATGGAGAATTGAATCTACCCCTAGAAAATACAAAGTGTCACTAATAATGAGACAATTCTTCACCAAATGGAAAATCCATCATCGCTCGTCTCACGAAAAATGTGATGGATATTTCAAAGTTTGGAGATAAATGATAATATCTCCATACCAAGGATTTCATGAAGAGATGAGGAATATATTCTCATCCGGAAATGAGTCGATAATAATGTTATCCTCTTCTTTTGTTGGAAACTCTGACATAAGTTCAACAAAGACTAAATATTTTTTGGATTTGGCAGAAGCAAAGTCCAAATCGAACTCCTGAAGTACAACAATCCATGTGTTTTATTTCCTACCAATTATTCACTGAGTCAAAACTTATTGAAAAGGATTAACGTCAGCGACGAAGGTCGTCTTACGCAGCAAAATGTAATTCTGAAGATGTTGAACAACATGGAAGGCTTCTAATGCCAGATTCTCAATTTGTGAATACTTTAGTTCAAGACCAACCAAGCCATGACTCAAATAATAGATGATGTGCTCCTTTAGATCATCATCTTCTTGAAATAAAACCATGTCGATAGAAGATTTTGTTGCTGCAAGATACAGCAGGAAATATTTATTATAGTTGGGAGGACTAAGAACTTCAACGCATCGAATGAATGTTGTGTTGATTCATCCTAGAAAAAAAGGAATCCCAACTTCTAAAGTTGATGCATGGTACATGGGGGAGGAAACTACAATATTGCCTCAAACTTCAAAGGGTCAACCATGATCCCTTTGTTTGAAGCGATAAACCCCAAGAGACGCCCTGAAGTGATACAAAAAATGCACTTGTGTGGATTCAAATGAATTCGATAATACTGAAACATTTCAAAGACAAGGTGGAGGTGTAACATATGTTGCATTCTCTTATGAGAATGAGTTATAATATCATCAAGATAAGCCTCCACTATGTGTTTGAGATCATGGAAAACAAATAGCATGGCCCGTTGAAATGTAGCTCTAGCATGTTTTAGGCCAAAGGGAATTTAATTATATGAAAATGTTCCCCAAGGAAAAATAAAAGAAGTATTATGTTCGTCCTCAGGCCAGATTTGTATCTGGTTGTAACCAGAGAAACCATCCATAAAATAAAAAAGTTCACTTCATGTGCATTCATCAAGGATTTGAGATATAAATGGCATAGAAAAGTTATATTTAGTACAAGCCTTATTTAAATCTAGGAATTCCATGTAGACTCGAACAGTTCCATGCTTCTTGTCTACTGGAATGAGGTTGGATACCCATTCCTAGGATTCAATGGTCGCATTTTTTGTCCAATCAGTTTAGCATTTGCATAAGTTCAAATATCATGATGGACATTCCAAGGATCTATTCCTAGCATTTCCTCATAAGACCAGGTGAACATGTCGCGAAACTCCTTAAAAAGGGTCATATATGAACGAATTTATTCTAGAGAATAGGTCGCCTCAATAAAAATATTTTCCATAACATCAAGGGTCTTGGAGATATTGATTGGGATAGTCTTTGAAATATTTTCCATGTTCCCTTTGACATATATACCATGAGTTTCCAAAGGTTTCAGTGGACGATCAACATCTCCAAACATGGTTGATCGAAATGATCCTTTCTCTACATGACTCGGATGAGGAAGGAAATAAGACCTATGATGTAAGTCTTCCCAAGGTCGTTTAGGACCTGTCATTGCCTCTATGATCACCTTGTCTGAAGCGAGAATGATGTCCAAGCAATAGTGAGAGTTGGAGGAATTAAGAGCTCATATAGGCTCTAAAACATGATCCACTTCCTCCATCGAGGAAGGATATGGATATTCATCTACGGTAGCTCGTTGAATGAATTAATAAGTTATCTTCATTGTAGACAATGGCATTGCCATTCTGGTATGTTCCAATCTATCCCCCAAAGTTGACGGGGGAGGAAGAGTCCACGAATATTCAGAGTAAGAAGTTTGAAATGATCTAACTTGGGAGGTATCATATTTTAGTCTAGACCATCCAAGAATAGTTAGAACGACATTAACGTCTAAAGACGGTGTCGGGAAATCAAAAGTACCCATCAAGGAAGCATACATCCCAACAGCCAAATTTGCAGGTGCCCACTACAAATTTTCAATCAATGGAACCACAATGACCGGTGATGCTATAGGATCTTCACGAGTGACAGAAAACTGATCAAAAGTGACAATCCTTCCTTCATGAGGGAAGAATAGCACTCAGAAAATCATGGAAACTATAGTTGTCATTGTGTATGTCCAAATTATTCCTGAGAGTAGATTATAATCGAGAGGTGCATCAACCACTTCTACTTCGACGCACATGATTTTTCCTTGTAATTGTATGGGGAAATAAGGGATAATATCATGCGGTTTAAACGAACAACCATCGAACGCCATAATCAATGTAGGAGATGAAGATAACTTAGGTGAGCCAATATCTCACGAACATGATAACGACATGACACACATCGAAGATCCTTCATCCACTATTGTGTGGAAAATAATTTTTGAAAATGACTTCATGGTATAGACCACTACAATATGAAATGTGACATGATATGGAAGGAGAGGATTGGCATTAGAAGTGTCAAACATGATGGACAATGAGTTAGAGGATTCGATGTTCTGGATTCCTATGTGGGGGTACCCTTATTTCCCCCATCTTCATTAGGTGTCAAAGAATCACCCTACATTAGATTATGACCTTGTGGAAATGGGTTGGTCAACACAATAGGTTGTTGTTGTGTTAACAATTGTTGGGCTTCCTCAATTTTTGGGTAGATATGAGTAAGGTGATCTCCTTTGCAAAGATTACAAGGGAATTTTGCCTTCTTCTTTCTATTCTTTTCCCTCTCAGTATTATTACCAGCTTTTTTATTATTTCCCTCGCCACCTTTCTTTCCCTTGCCTTTCTTTTTCCCTTTAGGTTTCTGAGGACCCTTTGGATTTTTCAACTGCACATTGTGTACATCCGAGGACTGGGTAGTGGGGGTGTTCAAACTAGGGGTTTGACCAGCCGCAATTTGTTGAATAGACAACTACTTCATATGATTAGAAAGGGAAAAAACAAGAGGTTTTGATAATTTCACTACAAATTTCTCTTGGAAGACCCAAATTGCATGGGATTAGAGGCATACTAAAGAGGACATATCAAAGTACTTCCTATAAAAATTTCACTCATAGAAGATTATAATTGGAGAAGGTACAATAGGTTGAATATTGGCTAGTATATTTGTCTCCAAAACCATAAACCCATCATGTCTAGACATAATAAACCGAATGCAACTCCTAGAAAGGGTTATAAAGCTTCATCCTTGACACAAGAATAGAATGAAGAGGTGGAATTAAAAAATTTTGAGGTGGTAGAGAGAATAGAGAGCCTAGAATCTACAATGTTAACAAAGGTTGGCGTCCCATATATGGTAACTAAAACAAAATTCCAAACTTTAAAATATGATATCAAAGATGACATCAAAGAGATGGAAAGTAAATATTACCTCTAAGAGAATCTCAATGACATAACAGAAGACCTTTTGAAGGATCCAATATGCCTCCTTACCCAAAATTTTCCTTCTTGGGAAGAGGATAAGGAGAACAAGATAGTTGAGTCGCATTCACATGTGGAGAAAATTTTAACATGTTTGGAGAGCAAGAAACATGATCATTCATCACTCCAAGATCCACATCCTTTAGGGTTCAACTCATAAGAGAAAATTTTAGACTTGTAAGTGCAAAAATTGTAGAGTTACATCAGGGGCAAGTTTGGCGAGTAAGACAATTTATAAATTAGAGTTTTAAAAGGGAAAAAACAAGAGGTTTTGATAATTCCACCACAAATTTCTCTTGGAAGACCCAAATTGCATGGGATTAGAGGCATACTAAAGAGGACATATCAAAGTACTTCCTATAAAAATTTCACTCATAGAAGATTATAATTGGAGAAGGTATAATAGGTTGAATATTGGCCAGTATATTTGTCTCAAAAACCCTAAACCCATCATGTCTAGACATAATAAACTGAATGCATCTCCTAGAAAGGGTTCTAAAGCTTCATCCTTGACACAAGAAGAGAATGAAGAGGTGTAATTAAAAAATTTTGAGATGGTAGAGAGAATATAGAACCTAGAATCTACAATGTTAACAATGGCAGTGAGAGGATTACATCAAACCTATGGAATATGGAGAGGTATTTTGGTGTAGTGTATGTGTTGGGACACACAATTGTAGTAATATGTATTGATCTCCACAACTTCACCTTAAATTCTCAACCCAGGGAGCATACAAACTTATGAGGTGTTGTGCAATGTATATGAAAACTACCAAGTAAGTCTAATTTGATTTAAAACTATAATTATATTGTAACAAGACAAATGAACAACTATGGTAGCTCATCCCATTTTGTTTCCCATGCACTAAGGTAATGGCTTAAACTTGAATCTCTTCTTACAATATGCTAGAAGTTAGATAAAGGCGGGGCCACTTCCTAGTAAATGAGAAGCTAAAAAAGTGAGAAGGATCCTTAGAATCAATAACCACTATGCATATACAAAATCAATTTATCATGTTTATATATTCACAAAGTCCACTCAAAATCACTTATCATTGTAATCTAAAGGAATTAAAGTCAATCACATTTAAAATGCATGAGAACATGAGTGTTTTTTTAAAAAGAAACTATATAATTGATAGAAAACAAAAATATATTCTAAAGAAGTCAAGATAAATTCATAACATAAATTCTAATGACATAAATAAAATGAAAAAGGGAACATATGACCTCTCATTGAATGGGCCCTAGCCAAGGGAGCTCTTGGAACCTTGAAAATCTCTTAGAGAAACAAAAATTTAGTCAACCTTCTTCTTCTTATTCAAACAATGACATATAACAAAGAGGACATAACTCTATCTCTCTAGCACAATTCGAACCAGTTTCTAATAGTAGTAATTTAGAAAATAGAACAACAACTTGGCTCCTAACTATATCATTTAAGTCTCTCTATATACCAAAATTATTCAAAAATATCCTAACTATTCCCATTAATCAAATCCTTGATCGATGGATGTTGTCTACTTGATTTCCTTTTATTTAGCATAGTTGAGTCAAGATAGTTATTCTCCCTTCTCTACTAATCGAATTCAAAGATACAACTAATATCCAAAGGGGGTTGAACTGCTTCAGGAGTTTACCACTACCTCCCAATCTTGAGAGTCTAATGGCCATTTTTCGTTGATGAGGGGGATAAAATCCATTAAATTTCTTACCCCCTCGACATACTTTTATGTGATAGATATTTGAAGAGGGTCAATAGTGTGAGGGTCAAACCCCCTCTTAATGGGTAGTGATGAGCTTGTTCTATAAATTCTTCCTCAATGTTGCATTAATATTCTTGCTTGCAAAACCACATTATCTCATGCAATGCTAACCACAAAATCAATCTCAAAAACACTTAAGATACCATACATACATCACATTCAATTGAAATTAAGAAAATCATACTCATTTGAATAAGCCAGAGCCTAAATCGTCTAGTTTGGTCATTCAAAAGTAATAATGTCTAGGAAGGGTTTGAATTCATTAGGAAAATGTATCAAAAATATCACAATAGGATGGAAATAAAATGACAATGTAATGAACCATCAGTATGCCTATTTGCAACAAACTCAGAAATTGCCATGAATTGGTAGTGGAATCATGACTATGAATACACTTTGCAGTGTGCATTGTTATGGGTATGCAAGTGGAATAGAAAATAGGTGAAGGACTGACCAAATTTTGATGGCATGACTAATGCACATGAATTTGTGGCCAAAGTGGAGAACTAGATTGTGCCTACATAAAGAATTACAACATTGGATCTTTATTTGGAAGAGACCATTGCATGATAGTGTGGATACATAAGATTGTGTTTCATTCGTATGAATTTATGACAAAGCCATTGCAAAATTGCTTTCTATTAGACCTAAGGATCCCACCAATAGACCAAAAGTCTAGTCTTGTTGATCTATCTTTGTAGTTTTATGGAACCTATGACATGAAAAAACATGTGAGTATTTGTGAAAAGAACTAGACAGTGTGTTTTGTTCATCTCCATCAATGGGTGCACAAATTTGTACATGCTTTAGAGACATTGTTAGTGATTTGAAAATACCAAACGAGTTATGGTACCAACTTGATTTGAAATATCAATAAAACTTGGAAGCCAATTCAGCCCAAAAATCCTTAGATGACAATTAATTCTTAAATACACATAAACATCCAACCAAATTCAAGAAATTGAATATCTCTTGACTATTTGAAAAATATCATGTGCATGTCTTACTTATCCATAAACCCATAAATTGATGAATAACTTGAACTGTAAATGAGATGACACAACAAAAAATAAAAAGAACTCAAATTACATATGTAAATGGAATACATCATTGTATCTTTAAAGTTCCTTTAAATATCATAATTGTTCTTCATCATCTCAAAATTCCAAATTACATTACAATATAGGCTTACAAAAACACAATTTTGAAGACACTTCAAAAATATGCTCCTCAAATGCGTAAACGGAGTGCACCGTTCAATTCTTGGTGAACAATCATGCAAAATTGATATAAAATACATGAATTTTGTCAAGGTACCCCTCGGCATGCTTTACAGTGTTACCTCAAGTGCCTTGTACACTCAGCATGCATTACAAGGGAAAAAACCCACATTAATTGTGTGTGTTGTGCCTTGGTGTGTGTTCCAATAAATAGGTCACCCCTTCTAACCAAATCCTGAGTTTTTAGGCATGCATTAAATAATTGTTCAATGGCCTTCATAACCAAATCCACACCTTTGGTGCGTTGGTTAAGTTGTTGGCATATAATGCGGTGGGTCAGGGGTTTGAGCCCCACCCACCACTGTATGTTTGTTTTAACACACACACACACATACATATATATATAATCATTGGTTGAAATGGACTGAATGTTTTGGCATATAATTATAACATATTTTATAACACACACACACATATCTGTCGACGCTTCCATCAAGCTCCTTCGTAACAAGTGTGGGTCATATGTGATGTGTCAGAACTGAGAGCCAAGGTTCGAGGGCTTAGGCGCTCGGCCCTTTGGTCACCCATTATAACTTTAATATAAACTTAAATATAATTTGTTCTATGTATTGGTAAGAACTTATGTGGTGGTGTGTTGGTAGTGAGAGTTATGTTAAGGCTTGGATTATGGAGGTCATAGGGTTGAACCATGTCAACTCCATAAATTTTTATATTCACTAGCCAATATTGGAGAATGAGGGGTCGCCACATGACAACCTCTCATTGGCTCTTCCAATGCCACATGTCAAATTGGGATTGCACCAATTATCTTCCACTTGTCAATCAGTGATTAGACCACCTGGATTTGCACCTTGACCACTCAACTGCCAAATAAGTGCCACATGTCACCCTTGCAATGGTGACACATGTCACCTCTTTAGTTGCCCTGTACTTTGATCTTTGACCTGGGTTGACTGGAACTTTGACCACTTATATCTTTTGCATACAAACTTTGTTTGACTTGTCATTTGTGTCATTAGAAAGATGATGACGAGCTCTTCACAGTGATGTTTTTTTCGAGACAATTTGATACAGTCGAATTTTGAGCATTTATGGATTCCCTGAGACCTCTATGAGCATTCCTCAGATCCTCCTGGATCACACCTTCCCACTGAAGAAATTTTGGACCTCCAGAAGTATATATATTCAACAACTTAGTGATGATAACTCTAACTCATTCTTCCATCTTACTAAAATGTTCTGATTAGTAACTTAGTGATGAAGCTTCTTCACTTTTCCATCTTGTTGATTCTTTTGGAAATAAGTCTTCATATTGGGTGATCGATCTTAGGTACTATATCAGTTTACTTCTGTCTACTTCTCTGGAATATGGCTTTGAATATGGTCTCTAGCATTGTAGCTAATATGATATATAGATTTGATTCTGGCTTATAAATTCCCTTACAACAAAAGTATTGTTCACTTAATCTTTGTTATACATGTATCTTGTATTTCAACATCCACTCTCATCTCCTTCTGCTAAAGATAGTCTATCTCGACCAATATAAACCAAGTCGAATGTTGATCTATGCCTTTCCCATTTGGACTCTTTGTTTTGCTTGATGTATCTGTAGAATTCCCTGAATGAATACTATATCCATTGTCGCTTCTGCCTTGAAAAAAAATTCTTCGTGTACTATTATAATTTGTACATGATTTTATTTTGTTCAAGGTATACATCATACGAACATGACATAGTATTTAAATATTCTTATAGCATGCACCTTTATGTGCCTCTTATTTATGAAGAGGATCACCAGCTTTAGAAATTTTTGCATTACTTTGATGCTCTTTCTACTCTTGAACTACATGCTCCAATTGCATGCATCCTTCTGTTCTTTTGCTTCCAGTTGTTCAGAATCGAGAATGTTGTCTAAGACAATTCGATCCATATGTATCCCTTTAGTTGATTACAAGATAATATATTTGTCCATATTTTTGTCTAAAATCTTAGAAATCTTCTTAACGAGATTCCTCTCCATTGAAAAATAGTATGTATAGGTGGCTATCTAGAAATATCCTTAACAAGATTCCTCTCACTTTATAACAAAGTGTAAGGTGGATATCTAGGAATATCTTTAATGAGGTTCATCTCACTCTTTACATCATATAAGGTGGCAATATAGAAACTCTCTTTAAAAAATTCCTCACTCATACAAGGTGGAAATATAGAAATTTACATAGTTCCTCTCACTCTTATAATCTACAATGAGTGGATTATTCATAAATGAAGTGGGGACATCATCGCCTCACTTGTCCAGTATCATCCATCCATCCTACTTGGATAACGAGAACCTGACTCATCACAACCATAATGAAGACTGAAACAATATTGTTGACTAATTTAACCATTCCTATGAATTCACAAACTCCGCCATCGATTGTTGCATTAGCCAACCATATTCCCCTTATTAGTAATAAACTGAACAACAAAACTGAATATACAGATACGAAAGAGAATGAACCGTCAACATATCTACCCTTCTTAATAGGAACAACATCAACCAAAGGACATGTTCTGCTTTCAACCATAGGCTATAAACTTGGATCCTAGATACTATCATTAACTAGCATGTGCCCTGTAGTGAAAACTGTCAAATCCGTCTTCATCTGATAAGCTCTCACAATGAACTCAATCCCATACTTGAAGAGATAATACTTATTATGTTCCTTGTATAAAATTTCTTCATTTTTTATGTTTGTACAACATCAGGAAGACATTCTCTCAAATTAATAATTAATAATATAAATATTAATTATTAATAATATTATTAATATATATAATAATAATAATAATAAATAGTTATTATAATTATTAGAGACGTCCTTTCATGGATGGTCACCATATGTGCCTTTAGATTATCTATATATTTGGGACATTCATCAATGTAATATGAATCTATCATATCATCTCATATACAATATTATCTCATATAATATCTCATATAAAAATTCAACATGGAATAAGAGCAGGACTGGGCTTGACTCCTTCACGGGAGGGCCCAGAAAAAAGAGAGTAGAGTAAAATGTTGGGAGTGTTAAATTTATGGGGTTGTTACAATCTCTATGTAAAAAAATTTTACCTTTTACTCCTACCTAAATTATAGAAAGAATTCCATAAATTATGGTGGGCATTAATTTCTAGTAAAAATGTCTAATTACCTAAATATGAAGAATGTACTACTTATTTACTTCTACCTAAAATTATGCAAAGAATCCCATGAATTATGGAAGGACAATTTAACAAAGTCAAATACTATGTGGATGGATTATAACCAAATTAATGTTAATCTTTGGGTAGTTACGGGAGGTATTTTCCAACTATTTATAAGAAAGAAAATTTAATTTAATTTTCAAAAAAACGTGTCTCTTTGGATCAATTTAATATTATGATAAAAAGACACAACAATAGACACATATTTTTTCTCTCACACGTGGGAAGTGATCTAAGGAAGATACTGAAGTTTCTAAGTAGTTGAAATTTTCTAGAGTTGACTAAAGTAATATCATATATCACTGGAAGTAATTACCACTTGCAGAAAATTGTGCTTGTCTAATTTAACGCTAGAAAATCAACATGGTTAGTCATTTGACATCGAATATATGATGGATGTGCATTATTAATAGTAGAAGACATATCATTTGCAGGGTCATTGTATATAGTTGTTCACATCCATGTAATGAATAAGAAGAGGATATCAACACATGCAAAGGGAGCAGATGACTCCGAAGACTATATAGCCTCATAGGGAGTCAAGCTTCAGAGGGAGTATGCGAACTCAGAGTGGGTCTAATCTAAGAGAGAGTCAGTTGCTTAGAAACTTTCATTCAGAAAGGATTCCTCTTCAGATTTAGATTCAGATGGGAGAGATGTCCTCCAGGAATGACAGACATGAGGCTAGACCTTGAGGAGATATGAAACCTCTTGGAGAGGGTTCCCTTGTTTCAGTGAAGAAATCCAGTCAAAAGGAATAGGATATGGACCTTTTAAACTTGATTCTGAGACACAATGAAGAAGGGAGTTGTGAATCTTCAGTACACATCCGCATATGAGTAGCATCAGGCAGACATTCTCCCATAGTGGTCATGTTGATTTGACTGAGGAAAATGATACATTCACTCACAGGATTAGCCATGTTGATTTGGCTAGTGGTGAATGGCCCAGACGTAGTATTTCTCCTTAGTCATGTTGATTTGACAAGGAGAGGAAAAGACTCTAGGTTTTGATGTTTCTCCAAGAGCTACATTAGGCAAACATTCTCCCAGATTAGTCATGTTGATTTGACTGAGGAGAATGATACATTCACTCACAGGATTAGCCATGTTGATTTGGCTAGTGGTGAATGGCCTATGGCATTGATGTTCTCCAACTATTAGCATTGGGTAGYCATCCTCCCAGAGTGGCCATGCTGAATTGGTTGAGGAGGAGGATAAATTCACTCACAGTATTAGCCATGTTGACTTGGCTAGTGATGAATGGCTCGGGCGCAATCTTAGAGACTTGAGGTGGTATCACATGCCTGCTCTAGGTTAGAGCGATCTATGTTGATCAGAAGTGCATGTGAGGAGAAGTATACATAAACTGGGTGCATGTTGGATATGATTACATCAACAAAGTCTCATTAACAAGTGTAAGAGGGAGTTGGCCTCAGAGTTTGAAATCAAGAATCTTGGCATGATGCAGAATGTCTCCCTAACTGAGAAGGATTGTTGAAGTTAGAAGCATCGGGCAGACATCCTCCCAAAGTGTCCATGTTGACTTGGCTAAGGAGGATGATACATTCACTCACAGTATTATCCATGTTGACTTGGATAGTGATGAATGGCCCAGGTGTAGTCTTCAAAGACTAGAAGAATCGAGGTGCTTGAGGTGAAKAATGTCTCCCTTGTTGAGAGGGAGTGTTGATGTTTGTACAACATCGGGAAGAAATTATCCCAAATTAATAATTAATAATAGTAATAATAATAATAATAATAATAATAATAATAATAATAATAAATAGTTATTATAATTATTAGAGATGCATCCTTTCATGGATGGTCACAATATGTGCCTTTAGGTTCTCTATATATTTGGCACATTCATCATTGTAATATGAATCTTTCATCTCATCTCATATACAATATTATCTCATATAAAATCTCATATACAATATTATCTCATATAATATCTCATATAAAAATTCAACATTCTTGTCATACAAGTATGGACTTCCCAAAACCATCCCACAAATGTCAAGTGGAACCACGTCTAACCCTACCTCATCAATGAAACTAGATGTGATCACGAACCGTAACTTGCACTGCTTAGTTACCTATACCTGAGAATTATCACAAATCCAACCCAAAGGATATGGTCTCGGATGAGGCCTGGTTTCCAATCCCAAATTCTGAACAACTTGCTTCGAGATAAGATTCACTTGTGATCCACTATCAATAAGTGTATCAATCTTAGTGTTCTTTGAGATAACTCATAAATGAAATATGTCATTTATTTTCCTTCCATCAGAGATTTCTTTAGTCTTTGTAGAAGAAGTAAACGAACTGAAACTTGCAATAGAATATTTACCTTTAATGCCCATAGCTGTAACCTTGGTTTCATCCTCGAAATCTAATCCAAGATCTTGAACTACAGTCGTGGTCTTATTATTACCCTTTCTAGGCTGAGTCCATTTTGGCTTCAATTTTGGATGCAACTTCCAACACATTTCCTCCTCGTGTCCTTTCTTCTTGTAGTGATAACTTGTAGGCTTCTTCCTTTCTTTACCCTTCGACTGCTTCTCGAAGTTATGTGGATTCATTTTGCCTTTACCACCAGTTCTCTTGGCCTTCTTTTAATCCTCATACATTTCATCCACCATGTCTTTCATTGCCATGAACACAGAAAAGAATGTCTCTTCAATATCCAAAGGATTTGGATTAGAAGAATCATTGTCTTTTGTTGAAGCCATTTCTTTCTTTCAAATGCACACCTTGAACCAATATCAGGAATGTACTCTTCAATGATCCTTCACCAAGCTTAGATTTGGACCACCATAAGCATTCACTTTCAAATAAATGTCAAATCCAACTTTGATACCACATGATATGAAAATACCAAACAAGTTCTGATACCAACTTGATTCAAAATATCAATAAAAATTTGATACCAATTCAGCCCAAAAATCCTTAGATGTCAATTAATTCTTAAATACACATAAACATCCAATGGAAATTGAAGATCGCTTAACTATTTGCAAAATATCATGTGTACGTCTTACTTATCCATAAACACATAAACTAATGAATAACTTGAACTGTAAATGAGATGACACAACAGAAAATAAAAAGAACTCAAATTACATATGTAAATAACATACGTCATTGTATCTTTAAAGTCCCTTTAAATAGCATGATTGTTCTTCATCATCTCAAAATTCCAAATTACATTACAATATAGGCTTACAAAAACACAATTTTGAAGACACTTCGAAAATATGCTGCTCAAATGCAGAAAAATAGTGCACCGTTGAATTCTTGGTGAAATATCATGCAAAAATGATATAAAATACATGAAATTTTGTCAAGGTACCCCTTGAAACACTTTACATTGTTACCTCAAGTGCCTTGAACCCTCGACATGCATTACAAGGAAAAAAACCTGCATTAATTATGTGTGTTGTGCCTTGGGGTGCGCATCATTAAATAGGGCATCCCTTCTAACCAAATCCTAAGTTTTTAGGCATGCATTAAATGATTGTTCGGTGGCTTTCATAACCAAATCCGCACCTTTGGTGCATTGGTTAAGTTGTTGGAATATAATGCGTTGGGTCAGGGGTTTGAGCCCCACCGACCATCGTTTTTTTGTTTTAACACATACATATATATATTCCTTGGTTGAAACGGCCCAAATGTTTTGTCATATAGTTATAACATATGTTATAACTAACATATACATATACATATACATATACATATACATATACATATACATATACATACACATACACATATACATACACATACACATACACATATACATATACATACATATATATATACACACACACACACACACACACACACATATATATATATATATATATATATATATCCATTGGTGCTTCCATTAAGCCCTTCTGTAACAAGTGTGGGTCATATGTGAGGTGTCAGAACCGAGAGCCCTCAGCCCTTTGATCACCCATTATAACTTTAATATAAACTTAAATATAATACGTGCTATGTATTGGTAAGAAGTTGTGTGGTGGCACATTGATAGTGAGGGTTGTGTTAAGGCTTCGGTTATGGAGGTCATAGGTGTAAGTTTTAAACCTGCAAAGTAAAGCAATGCATATAGATTCTTAAGAAAGACAGAATTAATCAATGGCTCATACACAGAGTACACAGAGATTTTCTACCGGAAACCCTCAACCGAGAAAACCTTTTTTATTTTCATTATATCAAATTTCACCATGCACCATACAATATATACAATGTTTTTAGGTATTTTGTAGATACCAAAACCCTAATCCCTTAATCCAGGATTAATTTACAAATCCACTAAAAATAGCAAAATCCGTTAAAAATAGCAAAAACAACCCAAAAAAAAAAATCGGGGCGCTGCCCCGAACACTATGCATAACCAGAGGGGGGCATACCTGCCCCCCTAGGAAAGCGCTCGACGCACACGGCACAAACAGAGCACTAGTGCAAGGGATCGTCAAATGCAGTTGTCGAACCTAATGCACCCACACACACACGTGCAAAGAATATAACACATACCGAACAATAGGGTCGAACCCTGTTGACTCCATAACTTTTGATATTCACTAGCCAATATTAACCAATGAGGGGTCTCCACGTGGAGGCATCTCATTGGATTTTCCAATGCCACATGTCAAATTAGGATTGCATCAATTATCTACCACTTTTCAATTGGCAATTGGACCACCTAGATTTGTACCTTGCCTAGTCAGGTGCCAATTAGGTTCCGCGTGTCACCCTTGCAATGGTGACATGTGTCACCTCTTTATTTTATCTGTACTTTGACATGGGACCTATGTGAGCATTTTGGATCCTCCTGGACCTCTTTTAGCATTCCTCAGATCCTCCTGGATCAATTAGGGAACTGGTAGATATATATGAAAATGCTACAATAGATGCATTATTGGTTGGAGATATGGGAAAGGTTCTACACTAATTTCCAACTTTATGGAATGGAAACAATGTATGCAAGCGTACTCTGGTGCATTCAGTGTTACCCATAGATGGAGCACTATAGTTCTTGACTGTAGGTTCCAAATAGGGGGACTCTACCAAGGGGAACCCTATAGAAATTGACCATGTTGATGCTAAAGTTGATTCCACCAAGGTTGACCTCATGGAGGATCTTTAACATCTACTATTTTAGGAACAAATGTCCCTGTTTATTTAATGAAATAGGGGATGCTATTATTTTGATGTATTATCATGAGCCACTATGGACAAAACATGTTGATATTGGGAGTGAATATGAGCCCAATCTCATAGTGATAAGGGATTATTAGGATGAGCACATAGTTGTGGATATTGGATCCCTGATTTGGGAATACACACATTTATTTTCATAGATTTTTATTGAAATGAAAGGTGTTGTGGGTGAACTTGATGAAATGAAGAAAAAATTGAAGCCTGATGCATGGCCAATAAATAAAATACCATACTAAATGAACCCAGGCTACAAGGAATAAGTCAAACAAGAAATATAAATGTTGTATGCATGGTTGATCTTCCCATCGAAATTTATGATAGGATTGGTCTAGTTGTGATATGAGGCAAAAAAATAAGTGGAATTCATGTGGTGATGATTTTTTTGGACATAATGAGGCCTACATAAACAAACACTTCCCAACCTTATTTAGTGATGATATCTTCGAAAAGATCAGCATAAACGAGATGTATTCATTCATTGATGGTTTATTAGGTTATCATCAGTTTTTCATAAATAAGGAAGGTACTAAGAAGACTACATTCACCATTAAGTGGGGGTTGTACACTTATAATGCAATTCCCTTTGGACTGAAGAATGCCCATGTGGTGTTTTCTAGGGTGGTAGTTGTGGCCTTTCGAGAATATATTCACACGTTCATCAAAGAACATATGGATGACTTGACATAGCTTGCTTAAGGATCATGTTGTGAAATTATGTGTTGACGTGGGAAAATTCCCAACGTCAACATGAGGGAGAATTTCCCAATGGCAGGTCCCAAATTAGACCCACTCTTGTTTGAGTAGAAACCTCCACCAATATATGGGCTCGACTGTCATTAACTAAATGAATTTCTCCTCGTAGAGAGACTTTCCATTGGAGCTAGGCTAAAATATAAATGCATGTCTATTCTATTATGAAAGTGAAATTCTATTTCTACGAGCAACTACAGTCCTATCTAACAATAGCAAGATCAATTAGAGGTCTATAATTAAATGTGAAAAATAGAACTAGTTCCAATTCTACAGAATCAAATCATATTACATACTTGTTTGCATATAGATTTTCATAAGCCTTCTCCTATAATTGAATTCATAATTAATTTATAATCATTTCCTAAAAATGTCAATTGACAAAAATGACAAACTGAAACATTTGCAAAAAATAATAAACAACAACAATAAATGAACCTTGAAAGTTCTTGCTATTATCCTCCTTTGAAGAAATAATTCATTTTCAAGAATACAAAAACAAGCAGAGAGCTTTCCTCTCCGCCTTTGAGTCCGATGAAGAATTATACAATACCCAATTTTGGCTTTCCATCCCCCCACCATTTATGTTACATTGTGTTTCCTATATACATGAGGGTGGACTGTTGGACTTCCTAATTACATGATTGTTTAGTTACAGCTTCCTTACTCTTCCCATTCCAATTACATTTGGATTTTCTGGAGCCAGAATAAATCATTACATAATATTCCTTCCTACTAGTGTGATCCTTAGGAAGGTGAGAAAATATAAATCTTTGGGGGTGAAGGTATTTCCCCCTAAAATTTTGGTCCAGATGATAGCCAACTACAGGTGAACATGTTCATTGATCATAGACCTGCAACGAGGGTTCAGAGGAACCAATTGACCGAGAAGAAAATGAAATCCTTCTCCCTAGCCTTACCCTTTTGGAAACACGAATGGTTGTCAAACTCTGAATGCTTGCTTATTTCCTGCATCAAGGTTATGACTTGGATATTTGTTTTGATCTGAAGGGATGTTAGCTCTAATTGTCTATTACTACCATCTCTTTATATGCATCTTGCTTTCTCTAGTGTTAGGTAGTCTACTACTTACGAAAACAAGTGAAGTTCCTCGTTGGCTCGACTCTATTGAATCTTGACAGTTCATCTAGTCTGAAATAACTCGATGTAGGAGTGTATTATCCATACTGTTGTGGCTAAGATAGATTTCTCTCTACCGATGTCTTTGAAAAACAATGACATTTTCCCTATTCTTTGCTTCCTCTTATAACTCTTTGACCGATCTATATTGAGGTATGACAATGAGGAAATGATGTTGTTAACATTATCATTCTTGACTCATCCCATTTAGAATAGATATGGTCATTATTAATCACCTAGGGTTTGTATGATCTCTCATGAGGTGGTCATTTGCATTTCCTCTCTACCCTGTTATTTTTTTTATGTCATTCTATACTCGTAACCTGTATACTTCATGCGAGCAAGGATATGGTCATCGTTCATTTAAATCATGAGCGTGAAAATTTGTGTCTGGTTGCTTGGTTGCTTGTTCCATTAGTCTTTCGGTACCTAAAAATCCGAAGCAGTTGTTAGCCATCATACAATAATAACTAATTTCGACCTAAATATGTCCTCCACTTATCTAAAATTCCCTGTACTTTTTAGTACTTATTCTATTATGAAGGGATCTTGTATGTGTGAGAGGTCGGCTTGGGTGATATGCATATGGGAGCAATCTCGTCATCTATCATTTGTGTGCAAGTTGGCGGCATGTATCTACGTGAGTGGATTTGTGGGGATGAGAGTAGGTTGATGGATAGGGGGTTATACGTTATGCACAGGGATTTCATTCGGTGATTTCATAGGCTATGGGGCTTCGACATTACATAATTTTTAGGTTTCAATGTTTTTATGCCTAAAAATCCTGCAAGCAATTTCCTATGAAGATTCTTCAAAATTGGACTAGGCATGTGGTCAGTGGGTGAGTCTCTGAAAAATAAATCTCACAAGGTTTTGCTCGCGGCGCAATATTGAGAAGCTTTTGCGATGTCTTAGGGTCATTGGTTCACGACACAAAGGTAAAATAGGTTTTTGGGGTGCAACAGGCTTTGTGGCAAATGGATTTGCAACTTTTAATACCTCGAAGGGTGGGGTCTACAATGGTGGGACCCACGAGGAAATTCATGTGGTATGCAGGTTCATGGGTGAGTCATTGAAATTTTATGGCTTGGGCTTCTTTGGATTTTCTGTAAGTGCGCGCACGAGCATGTTGTCATGGTAATGTTTGTGGCTATGTAGGTTCACAATGATGTACATGTGTGGATAATATGGATTTTCAGAAAACGTTCGCATTCCCATGGGTGCAAGCTAATAGAAATAGTTCAAAACAATATCCTTGTTAATGGTCCTTCTAAGTCCACGGGAGGACTCATGTAATGTTGGTTCGAATAATTATGTTCCTCCATAGGTAATCTTGTTGTTCTTCAGTCTAGAAAATTTAATCCTTTGCTTCTTATTAGCGATGTTTGACTCTTGTTATTTTTCATTCAAATGTGTCATGTTACCTGGGAATAAAGGAGGTCTTCTCAATTTTGCACAGTCAGAGGAAAACATGAGCGCACCTGTTATAAAAAAAAAAAAAAAATCCCATCTATTTTCAATTCAACTAACCCGACTAAAACATGCTCATCAAAATGAGTTCCCATCAGTATGTCACATGGAAATCCCTTTTCCCCGCTTAAATTAATTAGAGACATGAGATAATATAATCCTGGTCTCTTTTAGAGCTGGCCATGTAAAATGCAGTGAGGTTTTGGGTTTGTTATGTAGGTAAGGGGTGATAGCAACCTGCATGATATATTCAATTTATCTTGCATTTTTAGGGAGCATAGGTTTGTAAGAGATATTCTCGAATAAAGATTCCCCCCCTTGTTTCTTTGTTTATATATCATTAGGAGTATCACAAATTGAGTGGATGATCTCCATGATTGTTATGACCAGAATGTGTAAGATAGTGAGAATGAACTGCATTAGAGGTAACCAACGATCATTCGGTCCTATGGGAGATCAACACCATAGCATGTGAGCATGGCATGATGAATTGATATAGTAAGGATGGGTGGGTCCCAAATTGAAGTGTTTTTAAATCACAAACTTTGAATCACCAAGAATGAACATCCCTATACCGAGAAAGAGAGTGCTACTCCTACCTGATTATAGATTTAACTAATTATCTCCATTTTTTTCTTAGTAAGAGAAGTGAGGGGAAATTAGTTATCCTAGATGCATCACCATACCAGTTATGCTAATTGTTCAAATTACAACATCCTTTTATCAATCTGGTACCTGATTAGACTATTGTTGGGGTACTAGCACAACATTCAACCAGGGCCTTTCAAAGGTCCTAATACTACTTGGAAAATAGACATTGGTTACTAGATTTAGCAAGATGGATTGTAATAGGCTATTTAACTAAGTGATTCTAAATAATTCCCCTTTTTATCCAATTAGGCCAAGGAAGAAAAGTTGAAACCCAAGTGTAGGTAAGGTTAGGCATTTGAATATAAGGACTGGTAGGGGCCCCATTTATTTTAGGGATAAAAGAAACGGGGGGCTTGTTGTAGCTACAATACTATGGCTTATGTTGGATAGTTATTTTGTTAATGAACATCAAGAATTGCATATTTTGTACCTTGTTTGTCATTTTTTGGGGACATATAGTGTGTAAGGAAGGGTTGTTGGTGGATCTTTCCAAGATTGCAATCCCTATAAACTTGCACGCACCCAGTACAGTATGGAAATTATGATCCACTTTGGGACATACAGAGTAGTACATATGGTTTATCAAAGACTATGTGGAGCTCACAACACTAATGGAAAATTTGTTGCAGAAAGGAGTAATATTTGTTTAGACAATAGCATGTGATAAAGGGTTCGATGAATTTTAGCAATAGAAAGTCACAACGTCAATACTCATGTTTTGGGACCAGAGTAAAAAATTTCATGTGTATGTGGATGCCTCTATATTGTGCTTAATACAACCAAAAGAAGGAACACTAGATCATTTGATGTACTTTGCAAGACAAAAATTATCTAGGGCTTAACAGAATTAGACCACCACAAAATGTGAAGGGTTGGCAATAGTCTATGTGCTCCAAAATTTTTGACATTATCTACTAGGTAATTTATTTAATATTTTCATGGACCACTTGGCATTGAATTATCTAGTCAACAAGCCAATCCTAGAAGGGAGGATCTATCATTGGTTGTTGTTGTTTCAAGAGTTTGATTTTGAAGTAGTTGTGAAGCCAATAAAGTAGAATGTTGGGCCCAATCATGTTTCTCGAGCACAACATGGGAAAGTTTTAGGGATAGTTGATGAACTTTCCAACACCAATCTCTTTCATGTAGAGTTCATTCCAAACTTATTCCCAACATCATTGAATTCCTTGGTACAGTTTTAGTGCCCGAGGACTATGAGAAACATCAACAATTGGTGATACATGTGGTTAACTATTAGTTAACTGTCAAAGAACTATATAAGTTCACTACTAATGTGATTTTGTGGAGATTCATGATAGATCATGAATACCAACAATATTGTGGGAGGAAGAGTATAGCCTAGGCAGTGGATACTAGGAATTTATTTATTTATTGATCTTCCAACATGTCAAACATCCCTTTGTGAGAGATGAAATTCCACTGCAATCCATTGTGGTCAGGGAGTTGTTCCAATTCTAGGTAGTGTATTTTATTGGTCCGATCATTCCACCGACATGTTTTTCAAGGGTGAGATATATTATCACTACTACCTATTTTTGACACGCTAGGTAGAGGCCATGCCAACTCAAGATTACTTAGTGGAGACCATTTTTAGGTTAAGTTTTTGAACATATAGTTACAAGGTTTGGATGTTCATGCAGTCTCATAGGTGAATTGGGTTAGCATTTCATGGGGGAAGTCGTGACCATGTTGGTGAAAGCGTTCATGATTCATCACCACAAAATAACATTGTACCATCCATAGGCCAAATGAAAAGTGTGTTCAACAAGATCTTGGAACATAGATTGAAAAAGTTGTGCTCGATCAATTGGGATGACTTGGATGAGAGGATCCCTATTGTCTTATGGGCATACCACACTACGTGTAAAACCTTAACAATGCACACACCATTCAATTTGGTGTATGGGATAGAGGTAGTGAAGACACTTGAGTATTTGATACCAAGTTTTCGAGTGGGCATAGGCACACATGTCAAACACAAAGCAATTGAAATATAGGTTAGATATGATGGTAAAGTTAGAAGAACACACATTTATGACTGGGTACCTTCAATGGATTCAAAAGTGGTGGCAGAAGGCCTAGCATGATAGGCACACCTATAACAAATAGTTTGTGAAGGAGGATCTATTCTTAGTGCATGACATTAAATTTTGGAAGGACTTATGGACCTTGAAAATGTAATTTATCTAGGGAGGTATCCAAGGGTACAATGAATGCAATGTGGCCATAACAATGGAATAGGCCCACTATGTAAATTGAGGAAATAAAATAATAATAAAGGGTAGTTGGCATAGACCCTAGGAATACTCATGAGAAACTATAAATACACATGAGTATCATTGTATTGAGATATGTTGGATGCTATTGAATTGTAACAAGCATGTCTTGTGGAGTGATTCCTTCCATAAGGAGTATTGATGGAATTATCCTACCTTAAGGGATCTTCTCTATATATTGGTGTTGTTATTATTATTATCTTATAATGTTAAGAGTATACTCTTAAGTTAAAGGTTTATCTCCTATCTTTTATTCATCAAGTTTTACTACAAGTGGTATCAAAGCTCTTTCTTGGGCGAAAAAGGGAAGAATGTTTTTGTTCTTTTTGCATATTTTTCAAGGAAAAAAGAGGATGGTGGCATTTAGATCTATTTCTAAATATTTTTGCGCATAATATGAAGAAACCAATTGTATATGTGGTTTCCTCTAAAAAATACTTGATTAGAAAAAAATAGTTAAATTGGAGTTTGGAAAGTAAAGATATGTTACAATAAATAAATAATGTAATATAAAGACATTAAAATAATAAATAAAGTAAAATAAAACATTAATGTAATAAAAGGTCATGACTCTTCATAAAAACCATAAAGGGCATATATACAAGCAGGCCCTATCTTTGTAATATCATCATTTTTACAATCAGTTATTATTATATATCTTATTATGGATTCAAAGTGAAGTTGTTCATTAAGAAACCCTTGTGTCTTTCACATTGGTATTAGAGTAGGTCGCTTCCCCTTGTCACGTTCATTTCCCACACTCCCCACATTTTTCCCCTCACTGCAACCCTCTCATCCCCCACAGCCCCCAGGTTTTTCCTCTCCTTTCCTTTCCCCTCACCCGCAACCCTCCCCCCCCGTCCCCCACACTCCCCACATTTTTCCCCTCACCCCGCAGCCCCCCGTCCCCCACACTCCCCACAC
>JASDQU010103542.1:87069-105663 GCA_032191745.1 Picea mariana | reverse complement strand
TATATATATATATATATATAATTAATATTCCTTAAATTACATACAATTATTTAATTAAAATAATTAAAAGGGGATCTTCCAAGCAAGGTCAAAATTGCAGAAAAATACTCACCCCAAACACTAGAAAGATGTCGGAATTAAAAACTCAAGTGGAAAAAATAAACCAGGAATGTAAAAGTATTAGAAAAGCACTTGAAAATTCAATACAAAAAAATCATGATGAGTTACGAGAAGAAATAAATCTCAACAACGAGGCATTCAAAAAAGATCTAACGCTTAACCTTAAAGAAAAAATTACCGCGGAAGTTGGGACTGAGCTACGACAAGGCATAGCCAATCTAAAACAAGATCTTAAAGATGATATTTTTCAAGATCTTGGGATGAACTTACAACAAGGCTTGGTTAACTTGAAAAGAGAAATAACAAACTATTTGAAGCAAAACCTGACCGTTATAACGCAAAATTAGAAAGAACAACATAATGAGCTCTTAAACCTTATAAAAAATCAGAGTCACCACCAACCCACCCATCCACAACCTTGTGATTCAAGCACATCTAATCTACCACCACTCTTCCACGATTCAATACCAAACCCCCAACCTACATCACAATACCAACCCTTAATGTTATACCCACCCAAAGCCAAAATACAACGAAGGCGATAATCAATGTGTAGCCTGGTTTAACAAAACTGAATAATATTTCCACATATATAACGTGACAACGGACGAAGAGAAGGTCAAATGCGTATCCATGTACCTCGAAGAAACTGCATACAATTGGTATCTATCGTGGAAAGGAATAATTCAGTCATATAATTGGAATTCTTTCAAAAATGATTTTTTTTTAAGATTCCAGGGCATCTCGGAAAAGGATTTTTTTTTTTAAACTCACCAAATTACAACAAAAAGGCAACATAAATGAATTTACGCATCAATGGGAATCTCTCACCACCCGAGTATTTGGAATATTTGATGATCAATTACTCCACTCTTACATAGGTGGTCTCAAACCACATATCCAAGACGGGTTAATATTACATGAGGTTACTACGGTAGAAATAGCAATACGCAAGGCAAAAGCCGCAGAAGAAAAACTAGAAGACCAATCAAGATTTAGCAAGGTTTACTCAAGAAGGAGTGTACCTCGGACCATAGGGAATGCCAAATACATACCACCCAATCTACATGAAGATAGAAGAAGAAGTTTAGAGTCTTGTTGAGTCTCCATTTTGACACCTTTATTACCCTATATTACCCTCTATCTGAGCCTATTTTACCTATGCTATGTGTATATAATTGATTGTTTACTCCACAAATGCACTTGATGACCTTGTCAATATGCATAGAGAGGTAACTCATGATTAACTCATGATTTGTTTAGTTTTCTTGAGTTAATTCGATTAAATGTTTGATTATGTATGATCCTAATCACTTTGACTCTTAAGTAGCTTGATCTGGTACCTCACTATTCTAGTACTACAACTATAGTGCGATCGGGTACTGCAACTATGGCGTGATCTGGTACCCAGTATATTCTGGTACCAAGGCTCCACCTATTCCGGTACTATCTCTCCACCTCTTCCGGTACCAAGGTTCCACCTATTCCGGTACCAGCTCTCCACCTCTTCTGGTACCAAGGTTCCACCTATTTCGGTACCCAGTCTATTCTAGTACCAAGGCTCCACCTATTCTGGTACCAGCTCTCTACCTCTTCCGATACCAGCTTCATCTAGTACTAGCTCTGCACTTCATCCGGTACTAGCTCTCCACCTCTTTTGGTACCATCTCTATGCTTCATCCGATACCAGCTCACTGCCTCCTCCAATACCAGCTCGTTGCCTCTTCCCGTACCAGCTTCATCTGGTACCAGATTGCACCTATTCCGATACTAGCTCCATCCGATACTACCATCGCACTGGTTTGATACCCATAGATGTGATTGTGTTCATCCAGTACTAAACCCCTGCCTACAGGACTCTGGTACTAATGGTTCTAATCTAGTACCAACTATGTTAATCCGGTACTAGACATAATTCGAAATTTTTGAATGTTTCTAGAAGAAAATAGGAAACATGGGTTTTGTCCAAAATGATGTTTACATGCGGAGATGTGAGTCAGAATTCATCCAGATCACACGTGTGGACCTCCAGCTCAGGGGGAATGATTCTGCCAAAATTAGCAAAAATCTCAAACTGCCAAATTGCGCCTCGATTTTCATGCATATGGTATCAGATTTAGAAATTCGAAGATATGGGTTTTGTCTAGAATATGGAAAATTGAGTAATACGTTGGAATTTTTTCAAAATTAGAATTGGTTTGGGAGATATGGGTGGAGCCTCAACTTGAATCTGCCCAAATCGATAATAAAAAAACACAGATTTGTGGGATTTATCCTAAAATTGTGAAAATTGTTTTCTTAGTTTGGGGATTCAGTTTCATTCATTCCTCCATGGATTTTATGTATAAATAATACCTCATAGGTCTGAGTGAATGGATGAATTGTTATGGTGTAAGATTGGTTCTTGAAGAGAAGAATAGTTATGTGTAGGATTGGTTTTTGAAAACTATTGATTGTACTCTGTTTTTCTGAAGTAATGAGATAAGTTGCAATTCATTGATTTCGTGTGTATGATCAAATATTCTTCTTTGTACATATTTCTCAAGCTTCCTTGTTGGTACGGCAAGGGCCCACCGACCCAATCAAGGTAAGTTTCATTGTATTTTATTTGTAATTATAATTCTGGATTTCTGTGTGAGTGTGAACATTTAACAATTGTATGTGTTGTCAATGATTTCAAATACATTTTAAAGTTCAACATAGAATCATTTTCTTATGTATCAGTGTGAGTAATTAAATATTGGACAAAATATATAGTTTCCTTTTCTACTTCTACAGGTTGACATTTAATTGACAAGAATTTTATGTGTGGAATTGCTAAGCAAAGAGAGTGTTATTTTGAGTTTGCAAGTGTGGTGTTCTCAGTGGTACAAGAACCATAGGACTTTATCTATTATCTTCATGTTCCATAATGAAGTCTCTCAATCATGTTGGTTTCTTCCTATACTAAAGAAGGTTTGATTGAATAGAATAGAGTTGGGATTGATTTTTGTTTAAGAGTAGATAAAGTTGATTGTTAATTACTGTTTTCGGTTGCTACAGGGAACAAGATCTTAAGTTCATCTCTCCATTTCATAATCCTGGAATGAAAAGACTTGTCACCTAAGAAAGAACCTTTTGATTGAATGTTTGCTTGAGAATTTTTGTTATTAGTTTTCTCTTCTAAGTTTAAAGTTGTGTGAAGCATTTAGATATTCCAAACCAAAGTATTTTGTTATTGAATGTTTCTTCTTTATGCTATACTCATAAGACATAGGAACCTATCTGTTATCAGCACATATAGTGCATCAACTCTACTGATTACGAATTTTGGTCGATAATTTATGTTTGGTAATATATTATGCATATAATTGCACCAACAATTCCCAATGGACAAAAGAAGAAAAATGTAAATGATGTGGAGAGAAATGGGACCCAAGACATAGGTGCCAGATCGAAGATAAATCAAAAAAAATTTACACTTGTGAATCAATTTAGACTCAGCAGAATCAATAAATGAAGAAATGGCAAATTTCCAAAATGACACTTCAAAACTCATATAAGACAATACACAAAGAATATTGCTCACAGTCATCACAGACATTACCCAACCACAAACTCTTTAATTAAAAGGACATATCAAAAATAATAATTCCATCGTACTAATCGACACTGGAAGTACCCACAATTTCCTCGATATCAAGATTGCAAGGAAACTCAAAATATTTGTATATCGAGTCCCAGACATGAAAGTAATGGTTGCAGATGGAAAAAAATTTGGAAATGTCAGAAAATTCCATAAGGTGAAACTCCAAATCAAAGATTTCAATTTGGAATCGAAACTCTACACTATCCCTCTAGGAGGAGTAGATGTGGTTTTAGTAGTCCAATGGTTACAAACCTTGGTCACATACTCATTCAATCACCAAGAACATTTCATCCAATTCAAGTGGCAAGGGAAAAGTTATAAATTATATGGTTTTCAACCTCCACAAACATAGGTTGTGTCATCACAACAAATGGAAAAAATTATCTGAAAAGGAGCAACCGCATACTTCATCCAATGACACAACATAGAAATACAAGAATCAAAACAGGATGACTCCATAACATCAGATGTCCAAGATCTAATTAAAAAACACAAGAAGGTATTTCAATACCTTCTCATGGAGTTACCACCTCAAAGAAGAATTGAACATATAATTGAAGTTAAACCATGATCAAGCCCAATCAAGGTTAGACCATATAGATACCCCCATCACCACAAAACAGAGATAGAAAGATTATTCCAAGACCTATTAAAATGTGGTATCATCACGAAAAGAAGAATTCCATATGCATCTCTAGTAGTGCTAGTTCGAAATAAAGATGGATCTTTCATATTATGCATAGATTACCGAGGGCTAAACAAAATAACAATTAAAAACAAATTTCCCATCCCATTTATTGACAAAATGTTGGATGAACTTCATGGAGCAATATATTTTTCAAAACTTGATTTAAGATCTGGGTACTATCAGATTAAAGTCAGACTATAAGATGTAGCCAAGACTACCTTCCAGACACACGAAGGACACTACGAATTCAAGGTGATTCCTTTTGGGCTAACTAATGACCCGCCACCTTCCAAGCGACAATGAATGAATTATTTCACACATACTTGTGGAAACATGTCTTAGTTTTCTTCGATGATATCTTAGTGTATAGTAAAACATGGGAGGAGCATATGAAGCATTTGGGACAAGTGTTATCTCTTCTGGAAGAAAATCAATTCTATGCCAAAATGTCAAAATGTACATTTGGCAAGGAGGAAGTAGAGTACATTGGTCACATCATATCCAAAAAAGGATTTGAGGTAGACCCCAATAAAATCAGGGAAATCAAAAAATGGCCTAAACCCAAAAACATATCCAAGTTAAGAGGATTTCTAGGATTGGCAGGATACTATCGAAGATTCGTCAAGAATTATGCTCATTTAACCGGCCCCCCTAACAAATATTTTTAATAAAAATTCTTTCCAATGGAATTTGGAAGCACAAAAATGTTTTGAAAACTTAAAAAACATTATGTCCACAACACCAATATTAGCAACACATGACTTCTCCAAGCCTTTCATCATCGAGTGTGATGCGTCAGGTTTTGGAATTGGAGCAGTATTGATGCAAGATGGGCACCCAATAGCTTTTGAGAGCAAGAAACTAAATAAAACAAAATGCTTACAATCCACTTACAATAAGGAAATGCTTGCCATCAAGCATGCATTAACAAAATGACACCAATATCTATTAGGAAGTAATTTCTTGATATGCACAGATCATAACAATCTCCGGTACTTATTACAACAAAAAAACATTGTCAATTGAACAACAAAAGTGGATAGAGAAAATTGCCACATTTGATGTGGAAATTCTACATAAAAGCGGAAAAGACAACATCGTGGTTGATGCCCTATCACGAAAAGATGAAGAAACACAATTTTTTTCAATATCAATAGCCATTCCATAATGGTTGGATGAAATCCGAACCAAGTATGCAAAAAACCCGGAGACTTGCTCTATAATCAACAATTTAAATCAATACCCTAAGTTCGAATGGAAGAACGACATCTTATGGTATAAAGGAAGAATCTACTTAAATACCAACTTAATATTTAAAGCCAAGGTTCTTCAAGAATCTCATGATTTCCCAACTGCAGGTCACATCAGATTTTTCAAAACATATTATAATGCACGAAGATCATTTTTTTGGAAAGGGATGAATGCAAATATTCAAAAATATGTAGCAGAATGTGATCTATGTCAAAGGAACAAGAATGAAAATGTGTCAACCCCTAGGTTACTCCACCCGTTACACATTCCCAACCAAAAATGGGAAGAAATTTCAATGGATTTCAATGAAGGAATACCCATATCCGACAGAAAAGATAAAATATTAGTAGTAGACATACTAACCAAGTATGCACACTTTATTGGAGTAAGGAAAACAGATTCAACAAAACAAATGGCTGGAATATTCTGTAAAAATATTTACAAACTACAAGGGTTCCCCAAGGTTATCGTCGATAATAGAGATGCCAAATTTAAAGGGAATTTTTGGAGAGAATTTTTCAAACAAATCATAATCTCTCTTAATATGAGCTCATATTACCACCCTCAAATAGATGGTCAAACAAAAGTTGTCAATAAATGTTTAGAAACCTATCTTCATTGTTTTATCTTCAACAAAAAAAATAAATGGTTTCAATGGTTGCACCTTGCTAAGTGGTGGTATAATTCCACTTATCACACATCAGCTAAAATGACACCATTCCAAGCTCTTTATGGTTATGAACCTCCATCTTTTAAGTATTTAGCCACTAGCCACATAAAAGTTGCGTCAATAAAAGACCATTTAGACGAAAGTCAGAAAATCTTTCAGCTACTCAAAAAAAACTTAACAGTTGCAAGGAATCAAATGAAGTAACAAGTTGATCAAAACCAAACAGAAAGAGAGTTCAAAGTAGGAAATTGGGTGTTTGTAAGACTTCAACCTTACAAATAGTTATCCCTTAAACAACATGGGAAGAATAAATTGGCTTCAAAATTTTATGGACCATATCAAATAAATAGAAAAATCAGTCACGTAGCTTACCGGTTGGATTTACCAGGTAAAAGTCATATCCACAATGCTTTTCATGTATCATGTCTAAAGAGAGTCTTGGGGCAACATCAAAAGGCGCAAACTATGCTTCCTATGTTGGATGAGGAAGGAAGAATCATTTTAGAGCCTAAAGTCATTATCGCCACCTGGGAAAAGAGATTACGTTCTCGAGTAATCAAGGAATATCTGATTAAATGGAAAAATCTACCGGTAGAAGACGCAGCATGGGAGTCAGAGCACTTTCGCCAGTTACATCCTTCCTTATCATTGCTTTGAGGACAAAGAAAAATTTAAGGGAAGGGAAATGTTACAATAAATAAATAATGTAATATAAAAACATTAAACTAATAAATAAAGTAAAATAAAACATTAATGTAATAAAAGGTAATGACTAAAAGCCATGACTCTTCATAAAAACCATAAAGGGAATATATATAGGCAGGCCATATCTTTGTAATATCTTCATTTTTACAATAAATTATTATTATATATCTTATTATGGATTCAAAGTGAAGTTGTTCATTAAGAAACCCTTGTGTCTTTCACAAGATATCGTTGATTTAAAACCAACAATTTTAGGGTTTTCTAGTGATAGTCATGTAGATTGTAGAGTGTATATCATTTGACATAGTGCCTAGATTTATGGCAAACCAATTCGAGTAGATGCAAAATGGTTATGCAATTTCATAATTGTGGTTATATTAGAGATTTCAATCAATGTTGATGGAGTTATGATCATTTCAAATTTGTTCCCGTCAAAACCATGGCTGCAAATAGGAACTCCATTGAAAAGTTATTTTTTCAAAACCCTAGTTCTATTTTTGGGATTTCAAAAGGAAGATGTATTTTATAACAAAATCTAATGGTACTAATATTGAAGAATATATAAAATGGATGAAGTCAAAATATCCAAGGTGTTAGAAAGAGAATATGTACATTTATTTAAGAGATGAAGCAACTGTATGGAGTGAATAATTTTACTAGCCAAAAATATTCAAACTTCAAGATGAAGAATGTGAAAAAATACATTTAGATAGATGGTCTCATGGCACTAAGAGGGATAAAAAGAGAATTGGATGTTTATTTTCATCTGACAACTTCCTCTTACAAGTTCGTGGATGTCTTCAATAATAAAAGATTATTATTTCTATAAACCCTAGTAGCAAACATAATTTCATTAATGTTAACTTGGCTAAAATATTACAAGTCATGGAAAAGCATATATAGAGCACACAAGTTGAGCGTGATAATGTTCAAGATTTTAAATATTTGAATTTTACTATGGATAAATATGTTTCGCACTCTTTTTTATAGCATCATTTACCACCTCATATGCATTGATGCCATGTTGGCATGATTTATATAACCTTTCCCTACTTGCAGACTTAATCCCCCTTTATTCTGTTAGGGTCCTAACCCACACATAGGTAGAAAAATATATTTAGATGTAATAAATGTCAATATTAATAAGGCCTTGCAATAAAATAGAATAAGTCAAATGTAAGAAGACCTAATAGAATCTTCCGCTTCTAGAAGGATCTTCCTCTAGATTCTTCTTTTGATAGACATATTTAGTATAAATAGGAGTCGAGGGTATGAGAAACCTAGCTTGGAGATTATTGTAATAGAGCTCTGCTCGACTGGAGGTTTCCCCCTCGAAGAGGCCCATGAACATTGCTCTCAGAATCAAAGTGTTATTTTTGTTGTTGTTCTTATATTATTTCAGTGTTATTGTGGTGATTGTTGTTGGAAGATTGGTTGTTGTCATTGATGTCAACCTTAGTCATGGGTTTTGGACCGCAAGATTGATGAAGGTATTTGGACATGAAGGAAAATGCACATGCAGATACAACACCCATGGATGGATAGTATACATCATGTTGTTTCTGGTGGTGTGTGGCACGTCACGTGGATCCTCATGGTTCAGGAGAAATGAATTTTTGAAAATGACAAAGTGAATTGAAGAAGGAAGTACATGTAGGCCCTGAAGATAATTAAAGAAAAGAATTACAAAATAAGAAAGTGTCAGGTCGGCCCTAATGTTAAAAGGAAGTGACATAAATGGTATAAATAAACATCATTATACATTCATTTGATACAAGTCAAATTTCAGAGGAAATAAGAAGTAAAGAAGGCCGGATTTCAAGGGAGGATGAAGTATTTTGGTGATGTGTTCTAAGGTATGTTATTTTCAGGTCATCTTACCATTTTTTCTATAACTTTTTTTCTAGAACGATTCAGATGGTGAAATCGCTATGGTATTGAGAAAACATATCAAGGTACCTCTAGTAAAAATTTCAGTTCTTGATTCTCTATAATTATGGAGATACACTCTGTGGAAGATAGGGTTTGTGAACAGTCCTGAAGCTAGTCAATAAACAGGTGTTCTGGGTAAAACAGTCATAACTTCTTCATCGAGAATCCAAATGAAGTGGGAAATATTTCATTGGAAAGAGTACTGACTTTAGTTTCTTGTGTGTGATTTTTAGAATCGGATGTTAGTTATTGAGCGTGGGGCATTCTGTATAAGTTCACTCTCCTGAATAGACTAGAATTGAATAAAGTCTACCATTCTTTCTATAACCTCTTTTTGGGGAGGACTCAAGGAGTGAAAATTGGAGGAGTTTCAGAGAGTACATTGAGTAATATTATCTACGGGATCAGAGTACTCCAAGAATTAAATAATTGCAGAAATTGAAGAAGTCTCAGGAAGCATTATCAAGTTCTATGTAATGATTGGTTGGTGGTGATGATTTAATGTAAAGTTTTATTATCTCTCATATATTCTTGGGTGGAAGGAAGGGGAAAGGATGGAGAGTTCAACTCTCTCTTGATGTTGGAGGATTGTATCTTCCTCTTGGAGGTTTATCCCTCCCTTTACATTTGGAAGATGTAGCTACCTTTGGAAGTCATTACTTCCCTTGAACAATAACTATTGATTATTTCTCATATATTGTGCATGGTGTATTATGGTGTATTGGTGTAACTCTTATACTATTGTTCATTGCTCATTGGATATAGTTTAATGTTTTAAGTATAAGTTAAAAAAGGTTTTAAATTGTACTTGATACTGCTTCACCCCCCTCTCAGTATCAACAATTGTTCTAGTTATATTGTTGTTATTCTACCATTTCTAGCATTTTATTTATGTTCTGCATACTTTTTATATCTAGTATATTACAAGTGGTATCAGAGAACTTTCCTTGGCAGAAATTGTGGGTAATTTTTTTTTTAGGGTAGAGACGTATTCCAATGTCTTTAAGCCACAGAGATCTGTCGTTATGTGCATAAAACCACGGTTGAGGGATTCATACATGCAGGAAATACAAGTGGTTCTTAAGTGCACATATGTTGGCCACCCTTGTAACCTATGTTGGTACCCCTTTGAGTGGTAGTGCATCAGACAACACTTGTGTACGGATAGGCCTAGATTTCCTGAAGCCCTCTTTAGATAAACCGGTTGGATGCCTGACTTCTATAGTGCCACATAGAACAACACTCAGGAAGATACTCTCTAGTACCTAGGTAGTCGGGTAGTACGGCTAAGGGTACGGTCTATCCTCCTTAGTTAGTACCCTGAGAAATTGGGTCGATTACTACTATTGGACCCCGCACGTATATCAGAGATCAATAGCACAGGGCAAACCCTTGTCTGTAGAACCCTTGAATACCTAACCCTTGGGGACATAAACATAAACAAATTAAACAAACAAGATCTATTGTTGCGCAACTGTGTTCGGGTTGCCAAGTAACTACACTTTTCTTCCTGGTTAAGAATTTGGGCATTTCATCACTGCAGTATTCTTCAGATCGGAGTATAACTCCACAGGTGTAAAAAAAAAAGTCTGGAAATGTTTTCACCATTATTTGAGACCTATTCCATTGGATTAATCTCTTTTCCCTTATCACATTCATACATATCATTTTTCGGCAAAATATTTGACCCCACCCGCCCCTTTTCAGTTCCCTCGTCCTCATGGCCCATACCCGCAGCCAAGACTTGGAAGCTCACTTCAATACCTTGCAATATATTCTCACTGAGACCCAACAAGAAGTGAAACAACTTAGTGCCAATGTCGTCGCCATCAATACAACCATGCAGTCCTCAATGGATAAAATCAAACAAGACCTGACCACCCAACTTGAATCTATCTTTTTGTCACTCTGCACCAAGATTCTTATCCCTATAGATAACCCTTCCTCTGACTCACCCCCACATATTGAAGGTGAACATTCCTCTCATTCCCATAACTTTCAACACCATCACTTTCAACGTGACCTACGCCTTTCGCAGGTGGTTGTGACCAAATTTGATGGGTCGGACCCCACTGGTTGGGTAACCCAAATGGAAAATTATTTCTCTTTATATGGCATTACATATGACTTGGCCAAACTCTGGTATGGTGTTCTCCATCTATATCAAGAACATTCGCAATGGTGGCAATGGAGAAAAACTTCTCGTCAAGGGTATATTGCTTGGACACACTTTGTGGCAGAGCTTTATGAACACTTTGACACTGACACCAACCATTTGGGTCATTTGACAAAGTTTAAACAATCAGGAACAGTGGAATACTTTATAGCTTCCTTTGAGCGCCTAGATTTTCGAACAGAGGACATGTCTGATGCCTTTTTTCGAGACTGTTTTATCAGTGGTCTCAACGATGAGATCCGGGCTCATGTCCTCATGGCTCGGCCTCAGAGTTGGGTGAAGGCTACTAAAAGAGATAAAGAATCACAACAGGTTGTATCTTCTCAAAACTAGAAACCCGCCTTTATCCCTCGCCCTAAACCAGTAAATCCCACTACTCCCTTCGCTCCACTAAAGATCCAAAAATTGACCAGGGCTGCAATGGTTGAACGCCAACTCAAAGGCCTTTTTTATAATTGTGATGACAAATATTTCTCAGGCCACAAGTGTAAGGAACAAAATCTTTTTATGGACATATCCGAGGATATTTCGAAAGAGGATGTTGAAACTCCCCTTGTGTCTCGGTCATCTGAGACCACTGACATAACCCCTCCCTCGGACCCTCCCGAAGTAGAACTAGTCATTTCCCTCAATGCTCTCACTGGCTTCTCTTCTCTCCAAACCCTCAAGCTAATCAGTTACATCAAGCATCGGAAGGTCATCATTTTGGTTGATAGTGGAAGCACCCAAAATTTTATTCATCACCGCATTGCCCAAAAAACTCATTGCTACATCCATGCCGTCAATAATTTCCAAATCATGATTGTCAATGGTGTCTCCATGAAATGTGGAGGGCGTTGTGAAAATGTGTGTCTCCAAATTGGTGACTACCACCTGAAATATCATATGTTTGCTATCAACATGGGCAGTTGTGACATTGTGTTGGGTCCAAACTGGCTAAGGACTTTGGGTCCCATTCTCATGGATTTCAAGGAATTATCCATGCAATTTAACCAGGAGGGACACCAATATAAGTTCCAAGGCATCACCGTCGGTTCACCTAAGATCATTAGTTCTCATCGCATGGAAAAGCTACTCAAAAAAGGACATTCTGGTGTTATTGCCCAACTCCATTCCATACAAGCAATAGAGACACCCTCGGTGCCGCAAGACCTCCAAGCCATCCTTTCTAAACATCAAGTGGTCTTTTCCACTCCCCAAGGACTCCCTCCTTCCTGTGGTGTTCATGATCATTCCATTCCCCTTGTACCCAGATGATCCAGATTTTATGAGAAGAACGAAATGAATACAAATTCTTAACACAAAATAACAGAGATACAGTAAAACTAGTTTTCTATTCAATAATGAAATAAGCTGAAACTGTAAAATGCAACGGAAACAAGCTTGTTGGAATGGTGGTGGCTTATCTCTGAGAAGAGATGTGACAGCTGCGCTCATTCGTAAGAAGATGATTACAATGAGGCTCTAAAGGAATTTTATAATAAACAGGAATGCCAAAAACCCTAGACATCCAAAAACCTAACCCTAGGAGATGAATCGCCAAAAGTCATGTGGGCCTCGTTTGGGTAAGTTAGTACATTAACTTCTCGGGGTCGTAACTTTTGCATACGATCTCTGTTTCAGGCGTATTATAGCCCGTTGGAAAGGTATCGTCGAGTAGATTCATTTTGGGCCTCAATCATGCCTTTGGATATCATTGATTTGGGACAATCCTGAAAAACCTTCATTTAGGCCCTCAAAATGCCCCCGAAAGTGAAAACTGCTAAAAATAGTAAATTGCCAAAATTGCCAGAAAATTGTTTTGAGCCAGTTGGAAAAGGTGGGTGGCCACTGATATCCATATGGATCAATCCTCCCTCTTTAGGAAGAAATGGTCTCCATTGCATTGAGTTCCCCCATCAGATGAAGAAATTTCTGCTAAATTTGCCCCTGGGTGAGCCACTTGCCTTGGTGCAGGAGCTGCCCTGCTTTGACGACTCGATAAAGCTGGATCCTTTGCTGTCAAGTTCCCTTGATCTATGTGTCCACGATATGATCGTTGGATTCCTATTGGATGCAGTCAGGGTTGAGATCTGTTGGTTTTATTTGTTCTGCTACCTCTGAGGTGTCTAATAATGGTGGGAAATAAGGGCGAAGGAGATCCACGTTGAACATTGGGTGCAGGACAAGGAAAGGAAGAATATGTTGAGCTCAAAATCATTATCCCCCATGGCCTTGGTGATGGTGTACTGCCCATAGTAGAGTGGGTGAAGCTTTCGATGGGGTCTTGTAAGGAGTTATTTCTACAAGTGCAACCAAACTTTGTCTCCCACCTGAAACTTATGTGGCACCCGATGTTGATCATGGCATTGTTTGTACTTATCATTGGACTTATGTAGGATATCCTGAACCTGTTGGTAGATGTGCTAGATCTGCTCAATGAATCGGGTGGCTTTGTCAGATTCAGTTGGAACAGGAGATGAGTCGGTCGAGGTGACCACAAGGGGAAGTGCATCATCTATGAGACCCAATGGTTGAAATCCCAACCCCACCTGAAAGGGGTTGTGGTCGGTTGAGATATGCAGGGCTCGGTTGTAGCTATGTTGGACATAAGGAAGGCTCTCATCCCATGTGTGAGGGTGCTTTGAATTATACATGCGAAGAATATGCACAACCATTCAATTTACGACCTCAGTTTGGTCATCTGTCTAGGGGTGGAAGGCCGTGGATTTGGTTAGCTTGGTGTTTAGCAGTGACCAGAGGCTCAACCAGAATGTGATGAGAAATCGACTATCCCTATCTGAGACAATGGTTTGTGGGAGTCCAAAATGCATCCAGACCCGTTCAAAGAAGATCTTGGCAGTGGCCTCTGCTACGATGCTCTTCTTGCAGGAAACCAGAATCGCCATCTTAGAAAAGAGGTCAAAAACCACAAAAACACAGTCATTTCCTCGCTTGGTGGATGGGAGGCCCAACATGTAGTCCATTGAGATGGATTCCCATGGCCTGTCAGGAGTAGGAAGAGGGGTGTACATGCCTTTTTTCTTAGTGGTTGGTTTGGAAATAGCACAGGCAGTGCAGGACCTGATATACTTGTTGACCTCCTATCAGAGTTTTGGCCAGTAGAAATGTTTATGTAGCATCGCCACTGTTTTTTCGACATCAAAGTGTCCTGCCACTCGACTATAGTGGGCTTCCCAGATCATATTTTCTCGCTCGCTTGATGGAACAAAAATATGGCCCAGACAACACAACAACCCATCCTTAAGATAGAAATTATCGACAACTATGTTTGCACCCAACATTTGGTAGGTGGTGGCGAAGTCCGAGTCTATCTCATATAGTTGGGGCCATCCACAGGTCTCATGGCCATAAGATTCTAGCACCGTGGTGAGTGTCGCGACTGGTGGTCTACTTAGGCAATCAGCGACACGATTGGTGCTTCATGTTTTATACTTGATGTTGAGGTGGAATTGATGCAAGTATGTGGACCACTTTTGATGGCGGTCATTTTGCAATTTTCCTTGTGTATGCATAAATTGCAATGGCTTATGATAAGTGTGGATGAATGTCTCCTTCCTAAGAATGTAATGTCTCCACTAGCGGTAGGCTTGCACAATGGAGTACATTTCATTGTCGTAAGTAGGGTACTTATGGACAGCATCGGACAGTGTCTCACTATGATAGGCCACGGGGAGGCCGTGCTGAGTGAGAATGGCGTCCACAACATAGTCTGAAGCATATGTCTTGATCTCAAAGGGATGTTGCAGGTCTGGTAGTGAAAGTACTGAGGATGAGCACAAGCACTGCTTCAAATCATCGAACACTTGTTGTTGGGACCGGCCCCATGCAAATTTTGCCTTACCACCACACTGGGTGACTTGGCTGAGGGCCCAGGAAATATGGGAGAATCCCAACACAAACCTATGGTATAAATTGGCAAGGCCCAAGAAGCTTCGAAGCTCAGTGAGTGTTGTTGGGGCTGGCCAGTCACGGATGACTTGGATCTTGTTTGGATCCACATGTACACCATGTTGATCAATGATGTATCCCAAGTAATGGACCCTGTCCATGCCAAAGGAGCATTTTTCCAAGTTGGCATGTAGCTTGTGTTGCCACGGGATGTGTAGAACCTGCTGAATATGTTGCAAGTGTTCAACCCAAGTCTTGTTGTAAATGAGAATGTCATCCAGATACACCACTACAAAATTATTGGTGAATGGTCATAGGATATCATTCATCATACTCATGAAACTGGCCAGAGCATTTGTCAAACCAAAGGGCATGACCAACCATTCAAAAAGGCCTTCCTTTGACTTGAAGGCAGTCTTCCATACATTTGTCTGTTCTATCRGGACCTGGTGGTATCCAGACTTCAGATCAATCTTACTGAAGTATTTATCCCCCGTGAGTTGATCAAGGAAGTTGTCGATTTGGGGAATCGAGTATCATTTTCTGACTGTGATTGCATTCAGAGTCTGGTAATCAATGCAGAGTCACCAGGTTCCATCTTTATTCTATACCAGCACGATTGGGCTCCCGCAAGGTGTTGAGCTGGGACAGATGTGCCCCTTGTGGAGTAGTTCTTGGATTTGTCACTTGATCTCCTCATTCTCTAATGGAGAGCAACGATAGATTGGCCCATTGGGCAGTGGTGCACTGGGGGTTAGATCGATGGGGTACTTGACCTAGCAGTGCATAGGTACCCCGGTAGGTGAGGAGAAGATATCTGAGTATTCTTCCATGATCTTATCTACTTGATTCTACTGTGTGGAGAGGTCGGTCGCAGAGACCCTGGATGTGATTGTGATCTTTCACTTATTCTGAGAGCAAATGACGAAGAAGAAAAACTTCTCCGTATGAGAGATGACCTTCCTGCATTGCTTAGCAGAGATCAAGGAAATAGCACTAGGTGGGACTTCCTTAGGTATCCTGTACAATTTCCTGTTAAAAGTAATAATAACACTACGAGGCCTAGACTCATATACAACATGACGTTTCCATAAACAAGGTTGGCCCAAAATAACATCAAAAACTTTGAGAGGAGAAACATCACACAATACCTCATCTTTGAAGGGGTTGATGTCGTATGACAATTGACATTGTTGGCTGACGCGGAGATCACTTCCTTGGTGGAGCCATCCAATGGTGTAGGGTTGTGGGTGAGACGTTGTGGGTAGGGCCAGCCACTTGATGACCTTTGTAGAGATGAGGTTCTTCTTGTTACCTCTATCAATGATGAAGTGCAGTGGGGTGCCTTTTACCCACATTTGTGAATGGAATAGGTGCTCTCCTTCTTCTGGCTCGTCTGGTTCACTAGGCTGGAGCTTGGTGGTAGAAACGGTGGCATTGGGTTCCACGTCAATGATCCATCTTCCCCTTTCTAGTTCTGGATCAGAGTCAGAATCCGCATCTAATTCAGAGGCTTTCACTTCGGCCACCAACGACTGATTTGAGCGACAATCAACAGTGTTATGCCAAGGGCTCTTATGCAAGTTGCACCACTTCTCGATATCTTTCTTTGTATTTCTAGTGTCTTTCTTTGCTTGCGGCTTGGACTAGTTGTCCTGATACTCTCCATATTTTCTCTGTCCTTTGTTCTATGGGTTGGGGTAGCCCTTTCCTGGATTTTGTTGTGAGGGGTTCCTAGGCCCAAATTGTCGTGTGTTTTGTTTGAGTTTCTGCTCGATTTTGACGGCATATCGATAGGCCGTGCCCAAGGATGAGATGTCTAGAAATTCCATTTCATTTTGGATGTATCTATGCAGAGCACCATGATACTTGAGCACCAGATGTCATTCTGAATCTTTGATACCCATCTTGGTGCGCAAGGTATGGAAGATATTTGTGAAATCTGGCACTACTTGGTCTCTTTCTTGCCGCAGTGTGGTCCATTTGGTATATAAGTCGTCATAACTTTCGACAAGGTAGTATTGTTCCTTAATAGCATCCTTGAAGGAATCCCAGGTGGTTGTGACTGTAAATAATGAGGGTTCCTCTGTTTCCTTTTGCTCACAGAATTTTTCCCACCAATCTTTGACATGGGGGACGGCTTTGAGGAGTGCAAAAGTAATATTTTCTCTATTCAAGAAGTTATGGACAGAAAAATACCCTTCTAGTAGATTCAACCACTTGTATACAACATCTGCCTCTATCTAACCTTCAAATATAGGAATATCGAAGTGTATTTGTACCTTGAAGGGGGTGGCGTGTCCGCTCGAAGAAGATGTGCCTCCTGTTGGTAGTCGCCAAAGGATTTGCGCAAAACTATCCATCATCTCATTCCTCTGTTGCGTGAGGGCTTCCTCAATCAATAGTTTGAAAGGATCTCCTATCCCTTCATCTTTCTTTTCTCCTTCCATGAGAGGTTACTTGGGCATGCGAGTGCTTTTTTCCTCAAGAGAAACAAACTCAAGACCCAACTCTTTGTACTTTGACCTCATTGGGGACATGCATTAAGACGACAAGGAGAAGACTGCTCTGATACCACTGATATGAATTTTATGAGAAGAACAAAATGAATACGGATTATTAACAAATTCTTAACACAAAATAACAGAGATACAGTAAAACTGGTTTTCTATTCAATAATGAAATAAGCTGAAACTGTAAAATGCAGCAGAAACAAGCTTGTTGGAATGGTGGTGACTTATCTCTGAGAAGAGATGTTACGGTTGCGCTCATTCGCAAGAATATGATTACAATGAGGCTCTGAAGGCCTTTTACAATAAACAAGAATGCCAAAAACCCTATACATCTAAAAACCTAACCCTAGGAGATGAATCGAAAGTCGTGTGGGCCCCGTTTGGGTAAGTTAGTACATTAACTTCCTGGGGTCGTAAATTTTTCATACGATCTTTGTTTTAGGCGTATGATAGTGTTAAGAACCAAACATCAATATAGCATAGAAAAACCTCAGGAAAAGTACTCAACGCCTTGAAAAAGAGATAATTTCAGATAATAAGCCTCTTCGAGGGGGCAACCTCCTTTTACCCCACTTAAATGTTCAAGTCCAAGATTATTCAAAATGAAAATGTCTCCTTGGTATATATAGGAGACTAGGAGGTTTAATGGCCTAAAGCCGACATAAATAAAATAACATTACTAATCTAAATTACAACTAATGGCCTAGAGCCGACATAAATAAAATAACATTACTAATCTAATATGCCCCAATTAAGTGGTAATGAGCCAATATTAGGGCTTAACATGCCCCTCCCCTTGAGACAAGGGTTGTCCGCAACGCTTGAGTAACTCTGGATGCTTCTGAATAAAAGACTCATCTTCCCAAGTGGAATCTTCAGCTGGTAGCTTCCTCCATTTAATGAGATACTCTGAAATGGACCTATTCCTCAGTTGGCGAATTCTTGTGTCAGTGATGGCTTCAGGCTCCAATATGATTTTTCCTTCCTCGTCAAGTTCTGGCAATATAGTTTGAACTGGGA
>JASDQU010103542.1:76241-86969 GCA_032191745.1 Picea mariana | reverse complement strand
CCTCATAGTGAGGGAGCATTGCTAAATATTTATATTTGGATTTTGACTTTATCTCTTCACCTCTTTTCCTTATTGGATTATTGACTTAGGCTTTATCAATTTGACCTTTCCTTTTGACCTTTGAGAAATCATACATGACCAAGATGCAATTTTTTATATAGATGGAATGAATAACACTCGGGAGTTGGAAAATGATTAGCATGGTTGGGATATGGATAATGATATCTATCCTGAGAACCCAATGGTATAGGTTAATCCGAGAGATGGCACACTTCTAACATAAAAGATGTTGCCCAAGGTACTACAAGGAAAGTCATAAAACCATGTAATGTTATGAAATACTAATAGGAAATCATTAGGTGTTTACCACTTTATGATGAGATAATAAGTTACATCATAGTTTCCAAATAAGTATTGATAAATGGAATGTCAATCGAAGCAAATAGGAACCATGTCATACCGTACAACAATGCATCTATCATCTGAGGAGTTGGCATGAAAGTGAGATACACCATAGTTGAGATAGCACGATCATGTTTTTGGTGGAGATCAAGAAGAACTCTATCTAGATATAGGGAATATGAGCATGACACATCATGCAAGCAACAACTTGAAACCCTTGCTAGCGTATCCAAAAATGTGTCACCCCTCATGGGGTAACATCTGGCTCATACTCGTGGACATGCACTCTATGTGAGAATGTATGAGAACTCCATAATCTATGTAGACCTATGACCTACACACCATATAACTTGGAAAATGAAACAAAATTTGGGGTGAATCTACCACCCTAGTTAGAAATAAAAAAAACTTCACCAAATATAAACATGAAAGTAAAGCAGGAAAACATGTGTAAGAAATTATTCTAAGGAAAATCAAATGCATCAATAAAATTAGGCAATGCATGAAAGTAAACACACAAAAGAAAGGAAAACATGAATGGAAGGAAAAAAATCAGTGTAACTACTGCTTAAAGATCATATTCATGCCTACCCTATTGGATAACTAAGGGATGTGGTTGCTAGGTGAAATAAAATATCCAAATCAACCATTCAAGGAGCTTACCAACATATGGAAACCTTCCCTTGTGTTTGGTTATCATCCAAAACATGGATATTCCAAGCATCAAGTGGGTATCAAGAATAATCTAACTCACTCTCAAGTCTAGAACCTAGGTAAGGTAATATCTATGAAGTAGAAATCCCAAACTATACCAAGGTTGACTCACCTCTCCACAAAATTTCTCCATCCAAAGGTCAATAGGGATAATGTAAACACAAAACTGGGTCAACCCATTGAATTTTCTTGTAATATCATTGAGGACAAAATATTGTGAAGGAAACTCCAACTATGTAGATGGTTTGGAGTTATGCAACAACTTCACTTGGAGTGATTTTTTTTTTGTTTTGAGGGTGTGTTTATCCCACACACCTTATTGAATATATGTGGAGGATAAACTAGGTCTTTTCTCATAGACACAGTGCTCCCTTGCACATCAATGAAGTTTTTTTAAAGGGACAAATTAGTTTACATATGGTCAAAACTCTCTCATTGTTTCCATTATTGTGCCCTCTAATCGACAAAGTGAAGATTTGAATTTATGTCAACATTAGAACAATGAGTGTTTATATCATGAACCTCTATATGGATTAACATGACCATGAGAAGATTAAAGTAGGAAAATATGAAGAAAGTCTCGAAACCTTGAATAACCCTCCACATATTGTAGACATGAAGATTGAGATGATGCACATGTGTGAAAGAGTAAATGTTTGACATCGCCATTTCCAACCCCTCATGTTTAATCCTTAATGTTGTTGAAGAAACAAAATAAATTTCATGGAACTAAAAACATTAAATTGTTGCCAAAATTGTGCCCTCTAATCGACAAAGTGAAGATTGGAATTTATGTCAACATTATAACAATGAGTGTTTTTATCATGGACCTCTATATGGATTAACATGACCATGAGACGATTAAAGTAGGAAAATATGAAGAAAGTCTTGAAACCTTGAATAACCCTCCACATATAAATTGACAATGGAAATGTGATTTTGTTTCTTTGTCATGTGAGACACAATGAAAAGAAGGGTAATGCTCTGAAAAAATATTATAAAATGTTTGACATGGCCATTTCCAACCCCTTATGTTTAATCCTTGAAACTTATTATTACATCTTCCCAAAAAATTCTTTTTGCATGTTGCACCAAGTTTAAAGTGTGTAGATTGCTTGGAAAAGATGCTTGCCACATGTCACATGTCACGAGACTTTCAAAGTTGCATATATCATGTCACAAGATTTTGGAAGTTGCATATTGCATATTCAAGTTCTATTTGTTTCCTAGACTCCATAGCCCAAGCACAAGGCACCAGGTCTTGCTTCCATTCTCACGTCTTGAATCAAGGAGTATTGAATCAATATATACCAAGTCTTATAAGAGAAGCTGAAATTATCATTAAGTGTATAACAAAATTACATTCATAGATATATGCAAGCTATAGAAATAGCCTTGTGTATATTATCAGATGAAAAATTACCCATAATGCCAATGCATTATATGCATCATTACATGTTCAGCTATATAATGTACATCTAAATGTCTTATAAAATTATTACATGACATCGTGAATTTCTTTTAGTCTTCTTTTGTGCTTTCCAGGTCTTAAGTAATTCATCCATCTCCATGTCTTTGTTTACTGGGTGCTCTTTAGCAGCTGATGTTGTTTCAGTCCTTTCACGTCGAGTATGTCTAGTCTCGTACCCATGGCATGGATGCTGCTGTGAGGGGCCATCACCTACAAAAATCAAAAATATTAAATTTATATGGCCAATTTTTAAATATCATTGAAGTAGTTCATTAATATTAAAAAAAAACTTTGCAATGTAATTATTTACCTAGTCCTTTAGTCAGCACCGTTGGAATGGTTGTCGGCCTGTTCACTTGATATTCAGGTCGAGGAGGATCAACTATGACATTCTCTGCCATTGAAACGTCAAAATTTATAAGTACAGAATTATTAAGTATATGATTAATATATAGACATTTTACCATTGTGGGCCTCAATCATAAGAACATCTTGGGGCTGCACTTCACTAGGATGGGGTTGTTGGGGAGCACCATGATCTTTTGGATGCATTGCACTATCAACGCTCTGTTGTTCAGTACTAATGGTTTCGTTGATAGTGTTTCTCCCCTAATTAAAACAAAGTAAGACATTAAATTATGGACAATATCAAACATTTACGTATTTCATAAGTAATGAAAGGTTAATGTGGACTGATTTTATTTACCTTATCCCACAAATTGGATATTGGGGTCTGCCCCATGATTTTTCTACGATCAAGCATGGATTTATAACCGTACTTGTAACCAAGTTGGAGGTCTTCCTCCATGGTTTCAGTTCTGAATTCGTCACCCTGCATTGCATAAGGGTATGCTTTTTTAATGTTTTTGGTTGCAATTACCTAAAAGTTGTAAGGTGATAAAAATAATATTCTTAATGTGTTTGGTTACTTACGATTCATGACTGTAACCTCAAGTAGTCACCCTAGCCTAGCTTGTGTTGGCCATGTTTGTAAATATTTGCTTTGGTTGCCTTTGAAGTGTCAGGCAACCTATCATCAAAATTTTCAAGTATTATATATATAACCACACTTTTGTTTAGATCTAAAGAAAAATAAAGCTGGTATTGAAATCAAAATATTGTAATTTACCTTGGTGTATCAATGATCTCCTTCCACTCCCTCTCTGGAATTGAGGGAGGATGCTCATACCTAGGATTTCCTGCCAAGCTTCATCTATAAACATCCCGCGTATATTTTAAATATTCACCCGCTGTAGAGGTGACCGCTTTTTTATTGAACGTGTCTACTCCAAAGAGGCCTTCAAGATAATCCATAAGTTCCTTTTTGAGGTTGGAATTATGGTAATTCCACCTCATGCATAAGGTTTCCCCAAAAATCAACAAGGCCTTGCTCTCTAGGTGCCTATAAAAAAGTTCATTTCCTACACACAAAAAGATATGATCATTAATTTAAAATTAATAATCTAGATGATTTATGTATGAGAAGGACAACATTAAACAATTAAAATATGAATTAAAACTACCTGGAAGTCTTGATTGTTTTAATGGAAGTCCATTATCGTCGACCAAAAATGTGCACGGAAGGGTCCCCATGCTTGTCACATGTCTAGCTCCAGGAAATGCAACCATCTCAACCACATCACCATGAGTCTCATCTCTGCCACCATCTCTAGACTCTGATCGAGGTGTGGATGTCTGGCGGTGTGTGTCATGGCTCCTATCTAAATTAGGTGTGGAAGAGGGAGAAGTAAATATTATTATAGCAGTTGTATGATCGCCTGCATCATGACTCTGTAGCGTCTCTGTAGCACCACTACTACCAACACTAGGCTGAACAAGCTCCAAAAATGTCTTTATAAAAAATAAAGTGTTTTCTCGTGAGATAATGTAAAATTTAAAAAACAAAGTATCATAATTGAACATATGAGTACATTAAAAAAAAACACTTTAAATTATTGTCATTACCTTATATGTGTTAAGTTGTGACATAAGAAGCTTGATCTTTGCTTTGACATCGGGAGTTTGATTTGGACGATCTAAGAAGCTAGCAAGTTCCTTGTTAGCTTTAAGGATCTTTCTTTTTATTAATACCATCGGATCAGCGGATGAATAAAACCCCTCCTCATCGGCGGAATCATGATCAACGTGACCTGCGAACTACATATAATTTCAACAAAAACATTGTTATTTCAATGAAATTATATAAGAAAATAATAAAAATAATGTAAATGAAAGTGGAAATTGATAATCATTTACATGTTCTACAGTTGGCCCTTTTCCACGATCATCCTACCACGTTATAATATAATCAGAACCCCCAAATATTTAAAAAATTGTTAATGATAACAAAAAAACAATGTTAAAGATAATAAAAAAATATAATGCAATAAGTAGAGGTTTCTTAAAGAGGTGTTCCATAAGAACCTGCACACTGTTAGTCAATGTTTCTATTCGATTCAAATAGTAATCCACTAATAACTCTTCCCAGGGAGCTATCTTTTTTATTGCGCACAGGACTACCCGATTCTCTTCACGTCCCTCATATATGCAATTCGATTGTTTGTTTTTTGTCTCGGGTCGTGTGTTGTTTATAAACCCTGCGATATTGTCGGAAGCTTTAGGCCTTCCATCAATACAGATATTCACTCCCTTATTTTTATCCTTGTTTATTAGTTGTATATAATTTGCAGCGAGTGCATATCCTTGCATACTTCGCATGTACCAAACCAACCGCATCCAATCGTTATAATTGTAACACGGTCCGACATAGTCCATCAATTCAGTTACTATATTGTATTTTACAATTATTCTATCCATAGAAAATATCCCCAAGCCCTGCAGGGAGGATGGTGCAATGTGATATGTCCTATTGTTGACAACGAAGTCAACATCTATAGGAGGTAGTTCCTTAGGTACCCATTATTTCACCAGATGCTTATACCTGAGTGAAACCTCTATGTCTCATATGCTCTCATCATCATAAGAGCATGATCCTCCTTCGACAAGAAAAATTTTCATGCATCTACAAACTTTTATTCTAACTTTTTCACCTCTGGTCCTTGTTTGCTTATCATGTCTACTAGATGCAGTGGCATTTCCCTCTATTTGTTCTAAGCTTTCCTCACTCGACGAAGAAATATTTGACAGGTACTTGTTTGGTTGTACCTTCAGTTGCATGTGCAAATATTGTTAGTTAGTAGTCCATCATCATCCTAGTTCTAATTTATGAACTTTTTTTTCTATATTCAAAGTTGTAAATAAAAATTGTAGATCTTTAGTTTTGGATGCACAATTAGACTAGGGTGCAATTACCAATATTAGTGTTCAAACACCTAATTTAATGTGATATCCCTCTTGATATTGGACATATTAAGGACATATTAATGTGATAACACTAAGGACATGATAAATTTATCATATGTATCTAAGAAAAAAATCATAGTAAGGTTGTTGTTTGTTGGATTTGTGCAAATTAGAATTATTATAAGAAATGTCCATTGAAGATGAGGGCCAATGCTATGGAGTAAGAAATCCAACCATCAGTTGGTGTGTTGAAAATATTTGGGTTCTTTAGTTGGCAATATGTCTAAGGCAAGCCAAGAGTAGAACTATACAAATATTAGTTTTTTTTCAAGACAAGAGTAGAACTATAAAAATATTAGTTTTGTTCAAGCCAAGAGTAAAACTATACAAATATTAGTTTTGTTCAATCAAAGTTGAAGAATAAGTTAGTTATGGCGATGGCTAACAATAGTGCAACCCACATTTTTATGTAGGAATTAGTGGTTGTTAAACTCAATGTGCAGTTGAATTGGTGCAGTCTTTTTTCAAAGCAGTAAGATATAGTAGTTAGTTGGCAGAGACATGTAGAATTTAGTTAGTTTTTATGCCCTCGGAAGCAATTGGACAAGAGTCCTCGAAATGGTTTTGGATGTGACTTGAAACTGGGCATAAAAATAATATCAAGACTTGGATTAAGGAACCGTTGACTCCGATGGATTACTGGGATAGAATTTAAGCTAGACCACCCCTCACTCCCGAGTCCCATGCCTCGAAAATCGCTTTACTCATTGATTTTGACATCTAGTGTTTTGCTTAGTTTGAAGCAATGCAACATTTGGATTAAGGGGTCCAATTTACGAAACCATGTCTTGAGAGAGGATGGATAATTTGGTCACCTAGTCCATGCCTAAACAATCTTGCAGCATCTCACAGAACTCAAAAATGTTGCTCCATTAGTCTTTTATGCCCTGAGCAGGAATTGGCCAAGAGTCCTCGAAATGGTTCGGGATGTGACTTTCAACTAGGCATAAAGTGAAAACCAAGACTCAGATTGAGGAACCTTTGTCTCTGTTGGATTCTTGGCATAGTATTTTAGCTAGAGCACCCCTCAATCCCGGTTCCAACCCCTCGAAAGTTTTTTTTTTCATCGATTTTGATAATTAGTGCTTTGCTCAGTAAGAAGCAATGCAACATTTGGATTTAGGGGTCCAATTTATGAAACCATGCCTCAAGAGAGGATGGACAATGTGGAAATCTAGTCCATGCCTAAACAAGCATGAAGAATCTCATGGAGCTCAAAAATGTTGCTCCGTTAGGCTTTTATCCCCCGAGAATGAATTTCCAAGAGTCCCTGAAATGGTTTGGGATGCGACTTGCAACTTGGAATAAAATGAAAATCGAGACTCAGATTGAGGAACCGTCGACTCCGATGGATTCCTTGGATAGGATTTCACCTAGAGCACCCCTCACTCTCGGGTTCCATGCCTCGGAAGTTGCTTTACTCATTGATTTCGAGAACTAGTGTTTTGCTCAGTTTGAAGCAAACCAACATTTCGATTAAGGGGTCCAATTTATGAAACCGTGCCTTGGGAGTGGATGGAAAATATAGTCACCTAGTCCACGCTTAAAAAATCTTGCATCATCTCATAGAACTCAAAAATGTTGCTCTGTTAGGTTTTTATACCCTTAGGAGCAATTGGTCAAGAGTCCCCGAAATGGTTTGGGATGTGACTTGCAACTGGGCATATAGCAAATATTGAGACTTGGATTAAGGAACCGTCGACTGCGATGGATTACTGGGATAGGATTTCATCTAGAGAACCCCTCACTCATGGGTTCCATGCTTCAGAAGTTGCTTTAATCAATGATTTTGAGAAATAGTGTTTTGCTCAGTTTGAAGCAATGAAACATTTGGATTAAGGGGACAATTTACGAAACCATGCCTCGGGAGCAGATGTATAATTTGGTCACCTATTCCATGTCTAAACAATCTTGCAGCATCTCACAGAACTCAAAAATGTTACTCCGTTGGTCTTTTATGCCCTGAGCGAGAATTGGCCAAGAGTCCCCGAAATGGTTTGGGATGCGACTTGCAACTGGGCATAAAATGAAAACCGAGACTTGGATTGAGGAATTGTTTCTCTGTTGGATTCCTGCCATAGGATTTTAGGTAGATCACCCCTCACTCCCAGTTCCAACCCCTCGGAAGTTATTTTTTTCATCGATTTCAATAACTAGTGCTTTGCTCAGCAGTGCAACATTTGGATTTAGGGGTCTAGTTTACGAAACCATGCCTCGAGAGAGGATGGACAATGTGGTCACCTAGTCCATGCCTAAACAAGCATGCAGAATCTCATGGAGCTCAAAAATGTTGCTATGTTAGGATTTTATGCCCCAAGGATGAATTACCAAGAGTCCACGAAATGGTTTGGGTTGCGACTTGCAACTGGGCATAAAACAAAAACCCAGACTCAGATTGAGGAACCATTGACTCTGATGGATTCCTAGGATAATATTTCACCTAGAGCACCCCTCACTCCCGGGTGCCATGCCTCGGAAGTTGCTTTACTCATTGATTTTGAGAACTAGTGTTTTGCTCAGTTTGAAGCAAACCAACATTTATATTAAGGGGTCCAATTTATGAAATCATGCCTTGGGAGTAGATGGAAAAATCATTTACCTAGTCCACACCTAAAAAATCTTGTAGCATCTCACGAAACTCAAAAATGATGCTCCATTAGTTTTTTATGCCCTCAGGAGCAATTGGCCAAGAGTCCCTGAAATGGTTTGGGATGCGACTTGCAACTGGGCATATAAAGAATATCGAGACTCGGATTAAGGAATCGTCGACTACGATGGATTACTGGGATATGATTTCATCTAGAGCACCCCTCACTCATGGGTGCCATGCCTCATAAGTTGCTTTAATCATTGATTTCGAGAACTAGTGTTTTGCTCAGTTTGAAGCAATGCAACATTTGGATTAAGGGGCCAATTTACGAAACCATGTCTCGGGAGAGGATGGATAATTTCATCACCTATTCCATGCCTAAACGAGCTTGCAGCATCTTACGGAACTCAAAAATGTTGCTCTGTTAGTCTTTTATGCCCTGAGCGCGAATTGGACAAGAGTCCTCGAAATGGTTTGGGATGCGACTTGAAAATGGGCATAAAATGAAAAGAGAGACTCAGATTGAGGAACCATCGTCTTTGTTGGATTCCTGGCATAGGATTTAGCTAGAGCACCCCTCACTCCCAGTTCCAACCCCTCAAAAGTTGTTTTTTTCATAGATTTTGATAACTAGTGCTTTGCTTAGTAAGAAGCAATGCAACATTTGGATTTAGGGGTCCAATTTACGAAACCATGCCTCAAGAGTGGATGGAAAATGAGGTCACCTATTCCATGCCTAAAAAAGCATGCAAAATCTCATGGAGCTCAAAAATGCTGCTTCCTTAAGCTTTTATGCCGGGAGGAGGAATTGCCAAGAGTCCCCGAAATGGTTTGGGATGCAACTTGCAAATGGGCATAAAATGAAAACTGAGACTCGAATTGAGGAACCGTCGACTCCGATGGATTCCTAGAATAGGATTTCAGCTAGAGCACCCCTCACTCTTAGGTTCCATGCCTCTAAAGTTTCTTTACTCATCGATTTCGAGAACTAGTGTTTTACTCAGTTTCAAGCAAACAAACATTTGGATTAAGGGGTCCAATTTATGAAACCGTGGCTCGAGAGAAGATGGAAAATATAGTCACCTATTCCATGCCTAAAAAATCTTGCAGCATCTCATGGAACTCAAAAATGTTGCTCCGTTAGATTTTTATGCCCTCAGTAGCAATTGGCCAATAGTCCCCGAAATCGTTTGGGATGCGACTTGCCACTGCGCATATAACAAATATCGAGATTTGGATTGAGGAACCATTGAATCTGATGGATTCTTGGGATAGGATTTCATCTAGAGCACCCCTCACTCAAGGGTGCCATGCCTGAGAAGTTGCTTTAATCATTGATTTTGAGAACTAGTATTTTTCTTAGTTTGAAGCAATGCAGCATTTGGATTAAGGGGTCAATTTACGAAACCATGCCTCGAGAGAAGATGGATTATTTGGTCACCTATTCCATGCCTAAACAATCTTGTAGCATCTCACGGAACTCAAAAGTGTTGCTCCGTTAGTCTTTCATGCCTTGAGCGGGAATTGGCCAAGAATCCCCGAAATGGTTTGGGATGTGACTTGCAACTAGGCATAAAACAAAAATCAAGACTTCGATTGAGAAACCGTCATTTTTGTTGGATTCCTGCCATAGGATTTTAGCTAGAGAACCCCTCACTCCCGGTTCCAACCCCTCAAAAGTTGTTTTTTTCATCGATTTCGATAACTACTGCTTTTCTCAATAAGAAGCAATGAAACATTTGGATTTATGGGTCCAACTTACGAAACCATGTCTTGGGAGCGGATGGACAATGTGGTCACCTAGTCCATGCCTAAATAAGTATGCAAAATCTCATGGAGCTCAAAAATTCTGCTCTATTAGGCTTTTATGCCCGGAGGAGGAATTGCCAAGAGTCCCCGAAATGGTTTGAGATGCAACTTGCAACTGGGCATAAAAAAAAATCGAGACTCGGATTGAGGAACCGTCGACTCCGATGGATTCCTGGGATAGGATTTCAGCTAGAGCACCCCTCACTCCCGGGTGCCATGCCTCGGAAGTTTCTTTACTCATTGATTTCAAGAACTAGTGTTTTGCTCAGTTTCAAGCAAACCAACATTTGAATTAAGGGGTCCAATTTATGAAAGCGTGCCTTGGGAGAGGATGGAAAATATAGTCACCTAGTCCATGCCTATATAATCTTGAATCATC
>JASDQU010103542.1:39341-76221 GCA_032191745.1 Picea mariana | reverse complement strand
GGCATAAAACAAAAATCAAGACTTCGATTGAGAAACCGTCATTTTTGTTGGATTCCTGCCATAGGATTTTAGCTAGAGAACCCCTCACTCCCGGTTCCAACCCCTCAAAAGTTGTTTTTTTCATCGATTTCGATAACTACTGCTTTTCTCAATAAGAAGCAATGAAACATTTGGATTTATGGGTCCAACTTACGAAACCATGTCTTGGGAGCGGATGGACAATGTGGTCACCTAGTCCATGCCTAAATAAGTATGCAAAATCTCATGGAGCTCAAAAATTCTGCTCTATTAGGCTTTTATGCCCGGAGGAGGAATTGCCAAGAGTCCCCGAAATGGTTTGAGATGCAACTTGCAACTGGGCATAAAAAAAAATCGAGACTCGGATTGAGGAACCGTCGACTCCGATGGATTCCTGGGATAGGATTTCAGCTAGAGCACCCCTCACTCCCGGGTGCCATGCCTCGGAAGTTTCTTTACTCATTGATTTCAAGAACTAGTGTTTTGCTCAGTTTCAAGCAAACCAACATTTGAATTAAGGGGTCCAATTTATGAAAGCGTGCCTTGGGAGAGGATGGAAAATATAGTCACCTAGTCCATGCCTATATAATCTTGAATCATCTCACGAAACTGAAAAATGCTTCTCCGTTAGGTTTTTATGCCCTCGTGAGCAATTAGCCAAGAGTCCTCAAAATGGTTTGGGATGCGACTTGCAACTGGGCATATAACAAATATCGAGACTCGGATTGAGGAATTGTCAACTCTGATGGATTCCTAGGATAGGATTTCATCTAGAGAAACCCTCACTCACGGGTGCCATGCCTCGGAAGGTTCTTTAATCATTGATTTCGAGAACTAGTGTTTTAAACAGTTTGAAGCAATGCAACATTTGGATTAAGGGGTCAATTTACGAAACCATGCCTTGGGAGAGAATAGATAATTTGGTCACCTAGTCCATGCCTAAACAAGCTTGAGACATCTCACGGAATTCAAAAATGTTGCTCTTTTAGTCTTTTATGCCCTGAGGAGCAATTGCCAAGAGTCCCTGAAATGGTTTGGCATGCGACTTGCAACTGGGCATAAAATGAAAACCGAGACTCGGATTGAGGAACCGTCGACTCTGATGGATTCTTGGCATAGGATTTCAGCTAGAGAACCCCTCACTCTCGGGTGCTATGCCTCAGAAGTTGCTTTACTCATTGATTTCGAGAACTAGTGTTTTGCTCAGTTTGAAGCAAGCCAACATTTGGATTAAGGGGTCCAATTTATGAAACCGTGCCTCGAAAGCAGATATAAAATACAGTCACCTAGTCCACGCCTAAACAATCTTGCAGCATCTCACGAAACTCAAAAATGATGCTCCATTAGGTTTTTATGCCCTCGGGAGAAATTGGCCAAGAGTCCCCGAAATGGTTTGGGATGCGACTTGCAACTGGGCATATAACGAATATTGAGACTCATATTGAGGAACCGTCAAATCTGATGGATTCTTGGGATATGATTTCATCTAGAGCACCCCTCACTCACGGGTGTCATGCCTTAGAAGTTGCTTTAATCATCGATTTCGAGAACCAGTGTTTTGCTCAGTTTGAAGCAATGCAGCATTTAGATTAAGGGGCCAATTTACGAAACCATGCCTTGGGAGTGGATGGATTATTTGGTCACCTAGTCCATGCCTAAACAAGATTGCAACATCTCATGGAACTCAAAAATGTTGCTCCGTTAGTATTTTATGCCTTGAGCGGGAATTGGCCAAGGTTCCCCAAAATGGTTTGGGATGCGACTTGCAACTGGGCATAAAACAAAAACTGAGACTAATATTGAGGAATCGTTGTCTCTGTTGGATTCCTGCCATAGAATTTTAGCTAGAGCACCCCTCACTACTGGTTCCAACCCCTCGAAAGTTGTTTTTTTCATCGGTTTTGATAACTAGTGCTTTCCTCAGTAAGAAGTAATGCAACATTTGGATTTAGGGGTTCAATTTACAAAACCATGCCTCGGGAGAGGATGGACAATGTGGTCACCTATTCCATGCCTATACAAGCATGAAAAATCTTATGGAGCTCAAAAATGTTGCTTCATTAGGTTTTTATGCCCAGAGGAGGAATTTCCAAGAGTCCCCGGAATGGTTTGGGATGCAACTTGAAACTGGGCATAAAATGAAAACTGAGACTCGGATTGATGAACCGTCGACTCTGATGGATTCCTATGATAGGATTTCAACTAGAGCACCCCTCAATCTTGGGTGCCATGCCTCGAAAGTTGCTTTACTCATTGATTTCGAGAACTAGTGTTTTGCTCAGTTTCAAGCAAACCAATGTTTGGATTAAGGGGTCCAATTTATGAAACTGTGCCTCGAGAGAGGATGGAAAATATAGTCACCTAGTCCATGCCTAAACAATCTTCCAGCATCTCACGGAACTCAAAAATGTTGCTCCGTTATGTTTTTATGCCCTCAGGAGTAATTAGCCAAGAGTCCCCGAAATGGTTTGGGATGCGACTTGCAACTGGGCATATAACAAATATCGAGACTTGGATTGACGAACCGTCGACTCCGATGGATTCCTAGGATAGAATTTCATATAGAGCACCCTCACTCATGGGTGCCATGCCTCAGAAGTTACTTTAATAATTGATTTTGAGAACTAGTGTTTTGCTCAGTTTGAAGCAATGCAGCATTTGGATTAAGGGGTCAATTTACGAAACCATGCCTTAGGAGAGGATGGATAATTTGGTCACCTATTCCATGCCTAAACAATCTTGCAGCATCTCACGGAACTCAAAAATGTTTCTATGTTGGTCTTTTATTCCCTAAGCGGGAATTGGCCAAGATTCCCCGAAATGGTTTGGGATGCGACTTGAAACTGGGAATAAAATGAAAATTGAGACTCGGATTGAGGAACCGTCGTCTCTGTTGGATTCCTGGCATAGGATTTTAGCTAGAGAACCCCTCACTCCCGGTTCCAACCCCTCGAAATTTGTTTTTTTCATCGATTTCGATAACTAGTGCTTTTCTCAGTAAGAAGCAATACAACATTTGGATTTAGGGGTCCAATTTACGAAACCATTCCTCTGGAGAGGATGGACAATGTGGTCACCTAGTCCATGCCTAAGCAAGCATGCAGAATCTCATGGAGCTCAAAAATGTTGCTCCGTTAGGCTTTTATGCCCGGAGGAGGAATTGCCAAGAGTCCCCGAAATGGTTTGGGATGCGACTTGCAACTGGGCATAAAATGAAAACCAAGACTCGGATTGAGGAACCGTCAACTCCGATGGATTCTTGGGATAGGATTTCAGCTAGAGAAACCCACACTCCCGAGTTCCATGCCTCGAAAGTTTCTTTACTCGTTGATTTCGAGAACTAGTGTTTTACTCAGTTTAAAGAAAATCAACGTTTGGATTAAGGGATCCAATTTATGAAACACTGCCTCGGGAGCAGATGGAAAATACAGTCACCTAGTCCACATAACTCAAAAAGGTTGCTCCATTAGCCTTTTATGCCGTAAGAAGGAATTGGCCAAAAGTCCCCGAAATGGTTTGGGATGTGACTTGCAACTGGGCATAAAATGAAAACCGAGACTTGGATTGAAGAACCATCGTCTCTGTTGGATTTCTGGCATAGGATTTTAGCTAGAGCACCCCTCACTCCTTGTTCCAACCCCTCGGAAGTTGTTTTTTTATCGGTTTCGATAACTAGTTCTTTGCTCAGTAAGAAGCAATGCAACACTTGGATTTAGGGTTCCAATTTACGAAACCATGTATCGGGAGCGGATGGAAAATGTGGTCACCTAGTCCATGCCTAAACAAGCATGCAGAATCTCATGGAGCTCAAAAATTCTACTCCGTTAGGATTTTATGCCTAGAGGAGGAATTTCCAAGAGTCCACGAAATGGTTTGGGATGCGACTTGCAATTGGGCATAAAACGAAAACTGAGACTTGGATTGAGGAACCGTCGACTCCGATGGATTCCTGGGATAGGATTTCTTCTAGAACACCCCTCACTCTCGGTTCCAACCCCTCAGAAGTAGTTTTTTTCATCGATTTCGATAACTAGTGCTTTGATCAGTATGAAGCAATGCAACATTTGGATTTAGGGGCCAATTTACGAAACCATGCCTCGGGAGTGGATGGATAATTTGGTCACCTATTCCATGCCTAAACAAGCTTCCATCATCTCACGGAACTCAAAAATGTTGCTCCATTAGTATTTTATGCCCTGAGCGGGGATTGAGGAACCGTCGTCTTTGTTGGATTCCTGGCATAGGATTTATGGAACTGTCGTCATTGCTGGATTGTTGGCATAGGATTTTAGTTTCCCTAAACGTTAGTTTTGAGGCTACATGTATTACTGTCCAAGAGGTTGGGAGAAAGAAGAGGAACCTCACTTATTTTCTAGAAAAGGGACACAACACTCCCTATTGTAGGGGAAGGCTATTATAAGAAGTAGAATTTACCAGATAGAGGGGGAATAAAAGTAGACTTTGACCACTTCCAGAATGGGATCATCCCTTTTAAGCAGGACAAGGACTAAAATATATTCAAGGTAATTTTATATATTTCCATCAAGGACATGGACAATTCTGATGTGTACAATTTTGCATGGAGGCATTTCTCCCGGACCTCTTCATGAAATATTGTGAATCTATGGTGCATGTACAAATATGTGAGATGTGGGTTTATGATAATATTTTGAATTTTCCAATAACATTCTCCATTGATCTTGTGTAAACCATTCCATTTGGTTTTTGTTGCACTAAGTGTAAATAACAATGTTGGAGAATTAGAAGATGTAAGTTAGGTATGAGCTATTTGTTACCTCTTTATTACCTTTTATTTTAATGGTATCCATATTTTGTATTGATCAAATGATAAATTAACCCGGAACGAATTCGATTAGACACAAACTCAATCCTAAGGCCAACTAAGGAGAAAAAACAACACATGCTAATTAATCTAGGAGTCAAGCATGCAAACAAACCTTCTCACAAAGAAGTGCTAGTTGGTGATGGAATCCAACATTGCAGAATCTATGCGCGAAGGGGATGAGTTTCTGCGGGTGGTAAAGTTACGTTGACAACCTGCTTAATGAACTAATGCCCTGGTGCAATTTACCTCACCAAGCAGTGGGAAACCCTCCAAGGAGTCCAAGTGAGTCTAGCCAACGTCAATCCCAGGTACAACACCACCTTCCATGTGTTGTCACCATGTGTAGGAAGTCTAAAACATTATAGCCTCTATGGTACCACCTACTATACCAAAGCAGAGGGGGGACAGTTGATAGTTGACACCAAGACCAACAAAGCAGGGTTGATTACTCTGAGGGCCCCAATGCGACCTCGTGATTGACCCTTGTGTTAGAAGGGCTTCCCAAAGTCAGTGATATAGAAACTGGATTTCACTCCCTAACTCAAGGCTTTATGTTTGTTTAGCATATTTTGAAAGTTATTCTCACAATCCTATTCCAAAGCTCTACACCTAAGCTAAGATGGGTTTGAAGAGCCTTAGAAAATTTTCTAGATAAATTTTAATTAGCGCTTGATTTTAGGTTTTTTGTTACTCAAAGGAGTGGTCGTGAAACTGATGGAGTTTTGACTCGACTCTTTAAACCATGCAAGAGGAAAATGAAATGCAAGAATTTCAACTTCGATGAAAACTAGCTATGGGAAGGAGCAAGAGGTTTTAAGCAAAGAAATAATTTCTTGATAGATTACTATGTGTGCAGTACTGCTAGGAAAAAAATAGAGGCGCAAAATAAATATCCATATCCGTGTCACAAATAAAAATGCCACGGGAAAAAAATAGAGGCGCAACCATTGAAGAGGCCACAAAAATTTACTTGTCAACAAAAGGGTCACAAGGTGGTGAGCTACATGATCTCAATGGGACAAGGTAGACATACCCATACTCATTGAGATAACTTATGATATAAATAGTGAGACAATGAAGAAGTCTCGAATACAACATCGTGCAAGAAACAATGGTCGGAATATCTTAATATGACATAATCAGTCTCATATACATATATATGTGTGTTAAAATTTGAAGTACATCCCAACTGTGACTGAACTAAGTACATAAGAAATGATGCACCCATGTAAGGAAGGGGGTGGAAGAGACCTGAGAAGCCCTGATAAACAAGAATGGGGCTTCAAACCCTCACATGTATATTCTATCAAAATATGTGAACTGGAACTATCTATAAGGTTTGGTGCATATGCAAATGCACTTGCTTACTTCAACACACTTGCTTTAGTGTCATTTTTACCTTGCATGCATTATTTTCTTTAGTGCTTTCGTCCACACAGGAAATTAAAAAACCATTGCCTTATTTTCTTTAATTGTTTCTTCCACAGATGAGTCATATGTCCTTAGATTTCAAAGTTATTATTCTTCCACAGTTAAGTAAAAAATGAGCCTTTGGCAGTTTGGCTGAACCTAGGTCATGTGGAATTTTTCTTTTGAAACTAAGCATGGTTACCTTTGTTCATTGTTTTGTAGGTTATTGTGATCTCCTTTACTACCTGGATAGCATGGTTTGTAGCAGGCAATATTGGTTCATACCCCAAGTCTTGGATCCCTTCTTCCATGGATCAGTTTGACCTTGCTCTTCAGTTTGGCATATCTTTCATGGTTATAGCTTGTCCCTATGTTTTGGGCCTTGCAACACCCACTGTAGTCATGGTGGGTACTGGAGTAGGTGCCACACAAGGTGTTCTCATCAAAGGGGGAAAGGCACTTGAGAGTGCACATAAAGTGAAGAGGGGTTGGTGACTATATAAGAAGAGGTGGCTATGGTGAAAGAAGAAGAGGTCGAGGTGGTCAACATGGAGGATAAGGTAGATATTAAGAGGATAAGGCAGAGGTGAAGAAACTTGGGGTTTCCCAAAGCCAATGCAAAAAAGGGGTTTCTCTACTGCACACAAAGGTGAGTTGAAAAGATAGGCACCCGGAGGCATGGCAAGAGTCAGCGACACAACTCATGTGGGAAAAAAATTAGGGTTTCCAGAAATCTAGGAAGGGCAAGTTGGAAAGATCATAATTATAGTTGCTAGTTGTATAAAAATGATTATAATAATAAAGAAGAATCATAATTGATAGCTGTATAAGTAAAACTTAAACAATAGTTGACTACTCAAACCCATATAAAATACATCTTGTGTTTATAACTTCAGATCTTATGAGAAAGTATAAGAGTTCATTGGTCCTAGGGTACATTTCATAGGCTAGTGATCTAAGGGAAACAAACCCTAGTGATTTTGATGGACCACTATATAGTAGGATTTCAATCTTACAACTTATGTGGTTTATTTTGTGCCCTAAGAGATTAACGCCTACATCAACCATATGTAGTCAAGTCATGTGTCACAAAGATCCATATTTAGTGGGATTGCCACGTTGTTGCCATAACATGTTGGTGTCATAGAAAAATAAGTAGTAGATATTTGACCCAACACTATATAGGTAATAAGAGAACCATGCATATCAATGAAGAATAACAAATGTCAATATTGCAATTCAGTGAGGCTTTCTAAAGCAGTAGTAACCAGAGTTAGTACCCTGCTTGATGAAAACATTTCAAAATAATAGTTTGGTGATTGCAAGCGGTGAGCTCTCTACCTGAGTGAAATGAAGACCTTTCTCGGGCTGCAGAAACCTTAGCTAATATGAGACATTGCTTGTTTGTTGTTGGTGAAGTTTCATAGTTTGCAAATGTAAAAATGCAAACAACGACTATTTCTTCCATTAGTAATGACAACTATACTTAGTTTTTGAGTTGGTTACCTCATTTTTATGATGCGGTTCTTCATGAGGTGGAACAAGAATAGAAATTGTGCATGACTACATTTCTAGAGGAGTAAAAATTTCTAGTACCAAATTTGTTGATTGAGACAATGTCAATGATATCTGTGAGTTTTGTTTCTCATATTGATGGTACACTTGGGGAAGCCTCGATTGGAATAAGGACTTTGATAGGAGTATTATCTCATTTATCACCTAGAGAGGCCTTAAGAAGTATTGGAGTTAAGACTAAAAATCTTGAGACATTAATTGAATTGCATAATATGACTAGAGCTTTTGCCAGAAATATTAATCACTTGTTTGCAGTTGCTGATATAACAGTTTTGGAAAATACTTTAAGGAATTTTTATTCACCATATGAGAGTTATAAACAGAGGTATGGTGAATTGGAACATGTAATTCTTTTGGCTGAGATTGTTTCTCTAAACTTGTGAGGATTTGTTCCTCATGGTCTGGGTGTTCAAGGAGTTTAGCTTAGTGAGACAGTAAGGAGGATGGAAGAATTTATTCCACAAGTGACTGCCTTACTTGAAGTCGTTATTGAGAGGTGAATAAGTTTCACGGGGATTTTTGAAGTAAAGGAACTTATTCATACATTAGATGATACAATGCTTCAGTACCTAGCAATGCTACATGAAACATTAAAATCATTATGGTTCGTATATGGGATTGATCATTCTTCACACAGTGATGATATTGGAATAAGAAACGAGTCTAGAATTTAATTAAAGTGTCGATAACATATCTTTTTCTGTGAGTTACTTGGTAAACTAGTAACAGAACTGAAGACAATGTCAACAATGGCAAAACGAAGTTCTGGATAGGATTTTTGTTTTTCAGAGTCTCAAGCTTCTGGACATAGTTCCTCCAACTGTTTTGCAAGAAAGCATGCCTCATTTATATAGGAAAGATGACATGGCCGAAGGAGGAGATATGACTGCCCTTGTAGTTGGAATTTCCATGGGCCCTAAATCAGAACCCCCATCCTATATTAGAACCCCAAAATCATGTCCAAAGAATCGCTCACGCATAAACAAACCATTTTGACATATAAAATTACCCTAGAAAAATTAAAATGTAGAGGTTCTCACCGAGTTTGCAGGTAGCATTATTTGTGGGATTGTGTTCTCACAGAGGTTCTCACCAGTAATCACTTGCGCTATGGCCGGATAGGGCCTCCTCGATGGTGGGATCCTGTGGGAACGATGGTGGGCGGCTTGTCTCCTTGTTGTAGTAATCGCTTGCGCTATGGCCGGATAGGGCCTCCTCGATGATGGGCTCGTGTGGGAACGATGGTGGTCCTGTCTCCTTGTTGCGGTAATGGCTTGTGCTATGGTCGGATAGGGCCTCCTCGATGGTGGGCACTTGTCTCCTTGTTGCAGTCTCGAGTGAGCGCGCGCGAATATCTTCAAAAACAGTGAGTGAGCGTGAATTTGTCTCTCTATTCTGGTTTTGTTACATTTTGTTTTTGTTATTTCTTGTTATATGTTGTTATTTTTTTATTTTTTTTGTTATTTCTTATTTATTATTATATATTATATAATAATATAATATATATATATATATATTATTAAATTAATTTTATTATTGAATTAATTTTATTGGAATTTTATAAAATGACAATTATTCCCTTTTACCATTAGATTTTGCCATATGTTATAAAATGATTTTACCATAGATTTTATAAAATGATATTATAAAATGATTTTACCATAGATTTATGACTCCCTTTATTGACATAACCYGTATCTCGTAATCCCTATATAACTTGACCCATATAAGACGACGATGATGATGATGACAATGATGATGTGGAGGATGAGGAGGATAATGACAACGTTGATTATGATGATAAAAAAGATGATGAAGACCATAATGATGATGATGACAAGGATGACRATGATGATGATGACTATGACAATAATGATGACGACGACAACGATGATTATGAAAGTGGAGGCTTCGTTACAACTCACGCTTGAGCGTAAGGGAAAGCTCAATGATACATGAAGAGAAAGTAGATGAATGAGATGCAACAATGACAACACATTATCAGGAGATCATGAAGATTTGTGTACCCCAGGAGTCTGATGCAGGAGCATCAACCCCCCCTAAGTCAAAATTTGAAATTCGAACCTTCCATAGGTGGATGTGGCCTTGAGGATATGTGGCCTTGGGGAGGCCCCTGAATAATGTAATACCAGGGCGAGTGTGTAGATTAGCCAAGAGGCAATCGGGGCCTTCAAGACCATAATGTAATTTGATCTTAAATAGATAATGAATTTTTGTAATTATGTATTATGGTGCATTCTATTTCATGCGTGATTGTGTGAGTAATTATTTTTGGATGTAAGTGTGAGACATATGCCATCTATCAGAGTTGCAACTCATCATATGGGTTGTAGTTTTATTGGTTGTATTGTTATGAATCTCATAATTACAATTTAACTACAATAACTTTCTCAATTAACTATTCAATAATGTTATGTGTGCCATATATTCTTCCCCCTTTTTTCGGTGAGTTGAAATGTTCAAATCATTAAATCCTTTTAATTTTTGTATATGGATTAGGTAGGTTGGTTTAGAGGGTTAAGTGGGATAGGTTTGTGGATTAGGTGGGATAGTTTTGTGAATTAGGTGGGGTAGGTATTTCTATTCAGTAGGTCAGTGGTCGGTTATGTAAGTTGTGGGTCAAAGGGGTACATTGTGTAAGTTATTGGGGTAAGTACCTTATGTGAGTTAATGAAGTAGGTTAGGTTGGTGGATGGGTTAGGTAGGTTAAATCATTTTTCATAAGAATAACAATAAACCAACAGGACACCATTAGGTGTGGTGATCCCCCTAAAATGGAAGTGAAATATATGATAGAATCTGTGGTTACTCATCCCATATGTTGTGAATTATTAACATTGGGGACTGCTAACTAATCTTTGTTAGATATGGGTTGTAGTATTATGGGTCTCATCATTACAATTTACCTACAAGAAATTGATCAATTAACTATTCATTCATGTTATGTTTGTCATATCTTCCCCCTAGATAAACATTCCTTGCAGAGATAAGAGTCTTGAAAGCTATCAAGATCCTACCAATCAAATGATGCTTGGGACATAAGGGCTTGTCAAAATTCATTTGTTAGGTTATAAGTCAGTTCAGAATTTGCATGTGAGATAGCACTATCATTCAATAGTCAAATTGTTACATTTCATTGTCATGCATCATGTGTGAGGGCTTGAGCCACCACAAAGGAAACATACAAATAATATTTGTCTTATGAACAAGATATGGTACTATCCATTTTGAGGTTTGGCATAGAGATTGTTCTTATAGACTACACTACATTGCCCCATATAAGCCCTACATAAGCCCTACACTCCTTGCAAACCATGTATCATCATTCAAAGACATATTCACTGCCTCTAAGCCCCATTTTTTAAAATTTGTTTGAGACGCATGTCCCCGCATCTAGCACTGCAAGGGCATGAAACAACATCAAAAAATAAGAACTTGATAAATTGCACAAGCTTCATTAGTTATGTCGTGTCTTTATTTTTTTCTTTCATCTAAGTATTTTTTTCTCCATAAAGAATACTTTTTTGCACCATGCCAACATGATGATGTCAACGTTGGCCCCATTCACAGGTCATTGTTGCCCGTGTCTAGTCCTAGTACAATTTTTGTTGCTTGTTCCTTGTTCCTTGTTCCTTGTTCCTTGTTCCTTGTTCCTTGTTCATTGTTCCTCATTCCTTGACCATGGTGTAGTCCCCAAGATCCATTATTTTTGCAGAAAAAATACTAATGGCATAAAATGTCCCACACAAAGACCAAATATCCACTACATAAGTCTTTTGCCTTTTTTCAAGAATTATGTAATGAATCTCAATTCTAAGAAGATTCAAATAAAACCTAAGAACCTTATGTTCTTTCCTTAACCATGGGTGACATAACACTATCATTCAATAGTCAAATTGTTACATTTCATTGTGATGCATCATGTGTACCGAGGGCTTGATCCACCACAAAGGAAACATACAAATAATATTTGTCTTATGAACAAGATATGGTACTATCCATTTTGAGGTTTGGCATAAAGATTGTTCATATAGACTGTTGGGCTCTAAAGATGTCCTAAAAACAACCTCTATGCATCAACCAAAGGTAGGTGCTGGCACAAGCGTTTTACTTGTCACCTACATAGGTTCTTACCTTCCGTTTTCAATACCCAACCTCTAGAGATGCAACACCTGTAAAGGAACAACAATCATAAAGGGAACGACAGTTGTTCTATTCAAAGGAACAGCACGACCTGCAAAAGGAACAACAGTCATTACATTGGGCTGAACTAATGTTGAATTAATTGCATTGTAGTATTTACCCAACTATCTAATTTGTCAACTCGGGGTTCGTAAACTGACGAAGCACACACAAAGTATATGCAATATTGAAACAGAACTAATCTAATATAATGTTTAAGCTATGATGGAAATTGAATCATTAATCTAACACACAATTGAAATAGAATCATTAATCTAACACACGACTGAAATTGAATTAATCTAGTTGCGTAAATAAAATTACTCTAAGAATGGGAAATTTTGTGAAGGAATTAATCTAGAAATGGAGAACTACATAAAGGAAAAGCAAGTACAACATGTGAAGAGTTAAATAACACAACAACATATGTGATCTCATGCCAATGAAGCAATCTTCTATTACAATAACCAAATCAATCTTCATAACAAAATAATAAAAGCATGAAAACCAAAACCATGAATCAAAGCTAAGAATCCCTTTCTCTAATGACTACCATTAATGACTACTCTAATTCTCTACTTACAACTGATTGAATTCTAATTTCTCTTAATTGAATTCTCATGAAGAGAGAGCACTCTCTTTTATACATGAGAGCCTTGAAGATAAGATAACCATCTCATTATTACAGGTCCACTTTTCTCTCAACCTATTTCCCATTATTACAAAATATAATCCCTTCAAATCCTCACACATATCTCTCATATATCTTGGATAAGATATTCCAACCAAATCTCCATGATATTCTCCTTGGAATGGGCTTGAATTATCTTCTCAAATCTTGAAATGGTGGAGGAAGTATTCGAGAAGTCCTTTTGAATTAATCCTTCATATTCCTACACATTACAAAGCTCACACATATTTGAGATATATATGAAAACATGTCGATTTTATAACATTTAATCACAAATTCCTTTTTAATACTAAAATGAATAAAGTGGAGAACAATAACGTGAAACCCAAGTATATTTATGGAAATGATATCGTGAAAGGTTAATGGGGTGATGAAATGTGAAGAATGATGAAGGGAAAGATGGATGAAAATATGACATTTCTGAGCCCCAACATAGACTACACTACATTGCACCATATTATAATCCCTACACTCTTTGCAAACCATGTAACACCATTCAAATTCGACACATTCTTGCGACGAATTACCTATATTATTGACGAACTTTTTTCGTCGATAGTATAGCCAATTCTTCGCAAGATTATTTACATTTGTCTCTCTTGCGACGATATCAAATGATGCTTGGATTCATTTCATATTTGGTTTATCAACTTGAAATTAAAATTTGATACTTTGCAAGCTAGTTGGACCTTAAGTCAAATATGAATATGAAATTTAGAATCGTTAACATATCTACAAGAAATTGTGTACTTTGAAAGAAAATCAAGGTTTATGGTTTACATGATTAATTGATGATGGAAGAAAGTGGGTGTGTGAGTCAAATTTGAGTCCAGAAACCCTCCCATATCATTAAGTCATGCGAATAGTCTATCCATGACAAATTTCAGTGCGTGCATAAGCAATTTGAAAAAATTTCAATGTTGGCCCCATTCACATGTCACTATTGCCCGTGTTTAGTCCTAGTACAATTTATGTTCCTTGTTTTGTGTTCCTTGTTCCTTGCTCCTTGTTCCTTGTGCATTGCTCCTCATTCCTTGACCATGGTGTATTCCCCAAGATCCATTATCTTTGTACAAAAAATACTAATGGAATAAAATGTCCCACACAAAGACCAAATATCCGCTACATAAGTCTTTTGTCTTTTTTCAAGGACTATGTAACGAATCTCAATTCTAAGATGATTCAGATAGAACATGAGAACCTTATGTTCTTTCCTTAACCATGTGTGACATAACACTATCATTAAATAGTCAAATTTTTACATTTCATTGTGATGCATCATGCGTACTGAGGGCTTGAGCCACCGCAAAGGAAACATACAAAGAATATTTGTCTTATGAACAAGATATGGTACTATCCATTTTGAGGTTTGGAATAGAGATTGTTCATATAGACTACAATACATTACACCATATTATAAGCCCTACACTACTTGCAAACCATGTAACACCATTCAAATTAGACACATTTTTGCGACGAATTAGCTATACTATCGACAAAAAAAATTCGTCGATAGTATAGCTAATTCGTCGCAAGATTATTTACATTCGTCTCTCTTGCGATGATATCAAATGATACTTGGATTCATTTCATATTTGGTTTATCAACTTGAAATTAAAATTTGATAATTTGCAAGCTAGATGGACCTTGAGTCAAATACAAATATGAAATTTGGAATAATTAACATATCTACTAGAAATTGTGTACTTTGAAAGAAAATTGAGGGTTTATGCTTTACATGATGAATTGATGATGGAATAAAGTGGGTGCGTGAGTCAAATTTGAGTCCAAAAACCTCCCCATATCGTTCAGGCATGCGAATAGTCTATCCATGTCAAATTTCAATGCATACAGAAACAATTTGAAAAAATTTCAACCTTGGCCACATTCACATGTCATTATTGCCTGCCTCTAGTATTTTTATGGTGTTGATTAAGTAATAAATGAAAAAGAGGGATTTTTCATCACAACTATGACACAGATACATTGTATATACATTAATGTAGAACCTGAATGAAAAATGAATAAAGACTGACGAAAACTTAAAACTTGCGTCAACCAAATTGTGTACTTTGAAAGAAAATTAGGGTTTATGGTTTACATGATGAATTGATGATGGAAGAAAGTGGGTGTGTGAGTCAAATTTGAGCTCATAAACAATCCCATATTGTTAAGGCATTCGAATAGTATATCCATGACAAATTTTAGTGCATACATAAACAATTTGAAAAAAATTCAACGTTAGCCCCATTCACAAGTCATTGTTGCCCGTGTCTAGTCCTAGTGCAATTTTTGTTCCTTGTTCCTTGTTCCATGTTCCTCGTTTCTTGCTCCTTGTTCATTACTCATTGCTCCTTGTTCCTTGACCATGGTGTAGTCCCCAATACCCATTAATGTTTTACAAAAAATACTAATGGCATAAAATGTCCCACACAAAGACCAAATATCCGCTACATAAGTCTTTTGTCTTTTTCCAAGGACTATCTAACGAATCTCAATTCTAAGACAATTCAAATAGGACATAAGAACCTTATGTTCTTTCCTTAACCATGGCTGACATAACACTATCATTAAATAGTCAAATTGTTACATTTCATTATGATGCATCATGTGTACTAAGGGCTTGAGCCACCATAAAGGAAACATACAAAGGATATTTGTCTTATGAACAAGATATGGTACTATCCATTTTGAGGTTTGGCATAGAGATTGTTCATATAGAATACACTACATCACACCATATTATAATCCCTGCACTCCTTGCAAACCATGTAACACCATTCAAATTAGACACATTCTTGCTACGAATTAGCTATACTATCAACGAAAAAAGTGCGTCGATAGTATAGCTAATTCGTCGCAAGATTATTGACATTCATCTCTCTTGCGACGATATCAAATGATACTTGGATTCATTTCAGATTTGGTTTATCAACTTGAAATTAAAATTTGATACTTTGCAAGCTAGATGGACCTTGAGTCAAATACGAATATGAAATTTGGAATCATTAACATATCTACTAGAAATTGTGTACTTTGAAAGAAAATCAGGGTTTATGCTTTACATGATGAATTGATGATGGAAGAAAGTGGGTGCTTGAGTCAAATTTTAGTCCAGAAACCCTCCCATATCATTAAGGCATGTGAATATTCTATCCATGTCAAATTTCAATGCATACAGAAACAGCTTGAAAAACTTTCAACCTTGGCCACATTCACATGTCATTATTGTCCGCCTATAGTATTTTTATGGTGTTGATTAAGTAATCAACGAAAAAGAGGGATTTATCATCACAACTATGACACAGATACATTGTGTATACATTAATGTATAACCTGAAAGAAAAATGAATAAAGACTGACGAAAACTTAAAACTTCTGTCAACCAAATTGTGTACTTTGAAAGAAAATTACGGTTTATGGTTTACATGATGAATTGATGATGGAAGAAAGTTGGTGTGTGAGTCAAATTTGAGCTCATAAACCATCCCATATCATTAAGGCATGTGAATAGTATATCCATGACAAATTTTAGTGCATACATAAACAATTTGAAAAAAATTCAACGTTGGCCCCATTCACAGGTCATTGTTGCCCGTGTCTCGTCCTAGTACAATTTTTGTTCCTTGTTCCTTGTTCCATGTTCCTCATTCCTTGCTCCTTGTTCCTTGTTAATTATTCCTAGTTCCTTGACCATGGTGTAGTCCCCAAGATCCATTATTCTTTTACAAAAAATACTAATGGCATAAAATGTCCCACACAAAAACCAAATATCCGCTACATAAGTCTTTTGTCTTTTTTCAAGGACTATCTAACGAATCTCAATTCTAAGATGATTAAAATAGGATATAAGAACCTTATGTTCTTTCCTTAACCATGTGTTACATAACACTATCGTTAAATAGTCAAATTGTTACATTTCATTGTGATGCATCATGCGTACTGAGGGCTTGAGCCACCACAAAGGAAAAATACAAAGAATATTTGTCTTATGAACAAGATATGGTATTATCCATTTTGAGGTTTGGCATAGAGATTGTTCATATATACTACACTACATTGCACCATATTATAAGCCATATACTCCTTGAAAACCATGTAACACCCTTCAAATTAGACACATTCTTGCAACGAATTAGCTATACTATCGACGAACTTTTTTTGTCGATAATATAGATAATTTGTTGCAAGATTATTTACATTCGTCTCTCTTGCGACGATATCAAATGATTCTTGGATTCATTTCATATTTGTTTATCAACTTGAAATTAAAATTTGATACTTTGCAAGCTAGCTGGACCTTGAGTCAAATACGAATATGAAATTTGGAATCATTAACATATCTACTAAAAATTGTGTACTTTGAAAGAAAATCAAGGTTTATGGTTTACATGATGAATTGATGATGGAAGAAAGTCAGTGTGTGAGTCAAATTTGAGTCCAGAAAGCCTCTTATATCGTTAAGGCATGTGAATAGTCTATCCATGTCAAATTTCAATGCATACAGAAACAGTTTGAAAAAATTTCAAAGTTGACCCCATTCACATGTCATTGTTGCCCACCTCTAGTATTTTTATGGTGTTGATTAAGAAATCAACGAAAAAGAGAGTTTTTTCATCACAACTATGACACATATACATTGTATATACATTAATGTAGAACCTGAAACAAAAATGAAGAAATATTGATGAAAACTTAAAACTTGCGTCAACCAAATTGTGTACTTTGAAAGAAAATTAGGGTTTATGGTTTACATGATGAATTGATGATGGAAGAAAGTACGTGTTTGAGTCAAATTTGAGCCCATAAACTGTCCCATATCGTTAAGTCATGAAAATATTCTACCCATGACAAATTTCAGTGCATACATAAACAATTTGAAAAAATTTCAACGTTGGCCCCATTCACAGGTCATTATTGCCCGTGTCCAGTCCTAGTACATTTTTTGTTCATTGTTCCTTGTTCTATGTTCCTCGTTCCTTGTTCTGTGTTCCTTGTTCCTTGTTCTGTGTTCCTTGTTCCTTGCTCCTTGTTCCTTGTTCATTGTTCCTCATTCCTTGACCATGGTGTAGTCCCCAAGATCCATTATTTTTGTACAAAAAATACTAATGGCATAAAATGTCCCACACAAAGACCAAATATCCGCTACATAAGTATTTTGTCTTTTTTCAAGGACTATCTAACGAATCTCAATTCTAAGACGATTCAAATTTGACATAAGAACCTTATGTTCTTCCTTAACCATGGGTGACATAACACTATCATTAAATAGTCAAATTGTTACATTTCATTTTGATGCACCATGCATACTGAGGGCTTGAGCCACCACAAAGGAAACATACAAAGAATATTTGTCTTGTGAACAAGATATGGTACTATCCATTTTGAGCTTTGGCATAGAGATTGTTCATATATACTACACTACATTGCACCATATTATAGGCCATACACTCCTTCCAAACCATGTAACACCATTCAAATTAGACACATTCTTGCGACGAATTAGCTATACTATCGACGAACTTTTTTCGTCAATAGTATACCTAATTCGTCGCAAGATTATTTACATTCGTCTCTCTTGCGACGATATCAAATGATGCTTGGATTCATTTCATATTTGGTTTATCAACTTGAAATTAAAATTTGTTACTTTGCAAGCTAGCTGGACCTTGAGTCAAATATGAATATGAAATTTGGAATCATTAACATATCTACTAGAAATTGTGTACTTTGAAAGAAAATCAGGGTTTATGGTTTACATGATGAATTCATGATGGAATAAAGTGGGTGTGTGAGTCAAATTTGAGTCCGGAAACCCTCCCATAACGTTAAGGCATGTGAATAGTCTATCCATGTCAAATTTCAATGCATACAGAAACAATTTGAAAACATTTCAATGTTGGCCCCATTCACATGTCATTGTTGTCTGCTTCTAGTATTTTTATGGTGTTGATTAAGAAATAAAAGAAAAAGAGGGTTTTTTCATCACAACTATGAAACAGATACATTGTATATACATTAATGTAGAACCTGAAAGAAAAATGAAGAAAGACTGACGAAAACTTAAAACTTGCGTCAACCAAATTGTGTACTTTGAAAGAAAATTATGGTTTATGGTTTACATGATGAATTGATGATGGAAGAAAGTGGGTGTGTAAATCAAATTTGAGCCCATAAACCCTCCCATATCGTTAAGGCATACGGATATTCTATCCATGAAAAATTCCAGTGCATACATAAACAATTTGAAAAAAATTCAATGTTGGCCCCATTCACAGGTCATTGTTGCTCGTGTCTAGTCCTAGTACAATTTATGTTCCTTCTTCCTTGTTCCTTGTTCAATGTTCCTCGTTCCTTGATCCTTGTTCCTTGTTCATTGTTCCTCATTCCTTGACCATGGTGTAGTCCCCAAGATCGATTATGTTTGTACAAAAATTACTAATGGCATAAAATGTCCATACAAAGACCAAATATCCACTACATAAGTTTTTTGTCTTTTTTCAAGGACTATCTAACGAATATCAATTATAAGACGATTCAAATAGGAACCAAGAACCTTATGCTCTTTCCTTAACCATGGCTGACATAACACTATCATTAAATAGTCAAATTGTTATATTTCAGTGTGATGCATCATGCGTACTAAGGGCTTGAGCCACCACAAAGGAAACATACAAAGAATATTTGTCTTATGAACAAGATATGGTACTATCCATTTTGAGGTTTGGCATAGAAATTGTTCATATAGAATACACTACATTGCACCATATTATAATCCCTACACTGCTTGCAAACCATGTAACACCATTCAAATTAGACACATTCTTGCGATGAATTAGCTATACTATCTACGAACTTTTTTCGTCGATAGTATAGCTAATTCATCGCAAGATTATTTACATTTGTCTCTCTTGCGACGATATCAAATGATGCTTGGATTCATTTCATATTTGGTGTATCAACTTGAAATTAAAATTTGATACTTTGCAAGCTAGTTGGACCTTGATTCAAATACAAATATGAAATTTGGAATCATCAACATATCTACTAGAAATTGTGTACTTTGAAAGAAAATCAGGGTTTATGGTTTACATGATGAATTGATGATGTAATAAAGTGGGTATGTGAGTCAAATTTGAGTCCAGAAACCCTCCCATATCGTTAATGCATGCCAATAGTCTATCCATGTCAAATTTCAATGCATACAGAAACAGTTTGAAAAAATTTCAACGTTGGCCCCATTCACATGTCATTGTTGCCCGCCTCTAGTATTTTTATGGTGTTGATTAATAAATCAACGAAAAAAAGGGATTTTTCATCACAAATATGACACAGATACATGTTATATACATTAATGTAGAACTTGAAATAAAAATGAAGAAATACTGATGAAGACTTAAAACTTGCGTCAACCAAATTGTGTACTTTGAAAGAAAATTAGGGTTTATGGTTTACATGATGAATTGATGATGGAAGAAAGTGGATGTGTGAGTCAAATTTGACCCCATAACCCCCCCCATATTTTTAAGGCATGTGAATAGTCTATCCATGAAAAATTTCAATGCATACATAAACAATTTGAAAAAATTTCAACGCTGACCCCATTCACAGGTCACTGTTGCCCGTGTCTAGTCCTAGTACAATTTATGTTCCTTGTTCCTTGTTCTGTGTTCCTCGTTCCATGATCCTTGTTCCTTGTTCCTTGACCATGGTTTAGTCCCCAATATCCATTATTTTTGTACAAAAAATACTAATGGCATAAAATGTCCCACACAAAGACCAAATATCTTCTACATAAGTCTTTTGTCTTTTTGAAAGGACTATTTAAATAATCTCAATTCTAAAACGATTCAAATAGGACTTAAGAACCTTAAGTTCTTTACTTAACCATGGGTGACATAATACTATCATTAAATAGTCAAATTGTTACATTTCATTGTGATGCATGATGCGTACTGAGGGCTTGAACCACCACAAAGGAAACATACAAAGAATATTTGTCTTATGAACAACATATGGTACTATCCATTTTGAGGTTTGGCATAGAGATTGTTCATATAGACTACACTACATTGAAACATATTGTAAGCCCTACACTCCTTGCAAACCATGTAACACCATTCAAATTAAACACATTCTTGCGACAAATTAGCTATACTATTGACGAACTTTTTTCGTCGATAGTATAACTAATTCGTCGCAAGATTATTTACATTTGTCTCTCTTTCAACGATATCAAATTATGCTTGGATTCATTTCATATTTGGTTTATCAACTTGAAATTAAAATTTGATACTTTGCAAGCTATCTGGACCTTGAGTCAAATACGAATATGAAATTTGGAATCATTAACATATCTACTAGAAATTGTGTACTTTGAAAGAAAATCAGGGTTTATGGTTTACATGATGAATTGATGATGGAAGAAAGTGGGTGTGTGAGTCAAATTTGAGTCCAGAAACCCTCCCACATTGTTAAGGTATGTGAATAGTCTATCCATGTCAAATTTCAATGCATACAAAAACAATTTGAAACAATTTCAACGTTGGCCCCATTCACATGTCATTGTTTCCCGCCTCTAGTATTTTTATGGTGTTGATTAAGCAATCAATGAAAAAGAGGGATTTTTCATCAAAACTATGATACAGATACATTTTATATACATTAATGTAGAACCTAAAATAAAAATTAAGAAAGACAGACGAAAACTTAAAACTTGTGTCAACCAAATTGTGTACTTTGAAAGAAAATTAGGGTTTATGGTTTACATGATGAATTGATGATGGAAGAAAGTAGGTGTGTGAGTCAAATTCGAGCTCATAAACCCTCCCATATCTTTACGGCATGTGAATATTCTATCCATGACAAATTCCAGTGCATACATAAACAATTTGAAAAAATTTCAACGTTGGCCCCATTCATAGGTCACTGTTGCCCGTGTCTAGTCCTAGTACAATTTATGTTCCTTGTTCCTTATTCTGTGTTCCTAGTTCCTTGATCCTTGTTCCTTGTTCATTGTTCCTTATTCCTTGACCATGGTGCAGTCCCAAGATCCATTATTTTTGTACAAAAAATACTAATGGCATAAAATGTCCCACACAAAGACCAAATATCTGCTACATAAGTCTTTTGTCATTTTTCAAGGACTATCTAACGAATCTCAATTTTAAGACGATTCAAATAGGACCTAAGAATATTATGTTATTTCCTTAACCATGGGTGACATAACACTATCATTAAATAGTCAAATTGTTACATTTCATTGTTATGCATCATGTGTACTGAGGGCTTGAGCCACCACAAAGGAAACATACAAAGAATATTTGTCTTATGAACAAGATGTGGTACTATCCATTTTAAGGTTTGGCATAGAGATTGTTCATATAGACTACACTACATTGCACCATATTATAATCCCTACACTCCTTACAACCATGTAACACCATTCAAATTAGACACATTCTTGCGACGAATTAGCTATACTATCGACGAACTTTTTTCGTCGATAGTATAGCTAATTCGTAGCAAGATTATTTACATTCATCTCTCTTGTGACGATATCAAATGATGTTAATTGGATTCATTTCATATTTGGTTTATCAACTTGAAATTAAAATTTGATACTTTGCAAGCTAGCTGGACATTGAGTCAAATACGAATATGAAATTTGGAATCATTAACATGTCTACTAGAAATTGTGTACTTTGAAAGAAAATTAGGGTTTATGGTTTACATGATGAATTGATGATGGAATAAAGTGGGTGTGTGAATCAAATTTGAGTCTAGAAACCCTCCCATATCGTTAAGGCATGCAAATAGTCTATCCATGACAAATTTCAGTGCATACATAAATTGTTTGAAAAAATTTCAACGTTGGCCCCATTCACAGGTCACTGTTGTCGGTGTCTAGTCCTCGTACAATTTTCGTTCCTTGTTCCTTGTATAATTCATTCGACATTACACATGTCCCAACATATAGTACTGCAAGGGAGTATTTTTATGACGTTGATTAAGCAATCAACGAAAAAGAGGGACTTTTCATCAGTACAAGTATGACACGGATACATTGTATATACATGAATGTAGAACCTGAAAGAAAAATGAAGAAAGATTGATGCAAACTTAAATCTTGTGTCAACCAAATTGTGTACTTTGAAATAAAATTAGGATTTCAAAAAAAATTCTATAGAAATGACAAACATGTTCATAGAAACTTCGTTGATGCAATATTGTGACAACAATATTAATTAAATCTTATACGATCATGATGTTATAAAAATGAAAGAGCTTCTCTTGGTTTCAAGAATAATTTATCCTCTACTGAACAAGGCCAACCACATGAATTTGGAAGCTCATATGGCCCCTCCCCTCCCCCACACATCACTCTCAATTGATCCCCAAAACCCAATCTATAAAATAGAAAATAATTGAAAGCAATGTCCTATTAAGATTCATGCATAGAAACTACAAAAACAAAAATTAATGAAGGTACATGAAATTATGTGTTTCTAAATGATATTTTTAGTCTACCACATACTTTAGTATATTGGCAACTATTTTCAGGTTTCACATAATAATTAAACAACATGTAACATAGGATATAAAAACATCGCATAAAACTTAAAAACATGTAATTAACCCATGACATTATAAGTAAATTATTTTACAAGAATAATTCATACAAATTAAAATATTATATAGTCACGTACCTAATCCAACCTCGACAACATCTGTGTAATCATCCTTATTCTGTATCTTGATCTTCTTCATCGAACTCGACATCTGTATCATCATCTGGTTCAGAAACGATGTTGAAAGGATTGATGATATCATCATCGTCATCAATGTCATTTTCGAGCATATTTTCATCGACATCATCATCAAGAATTGCAATATTGTCTCCTACGACTGGATCATGATCTTCTTTGTCTTCTTCATCTGTCGACCCTCCATGATCTTCTGGCTCTGTATGATCTGTTGAATCATTTTCTTGATCTTCAATATCATCTTCTTCCCATAAATAAGTATACTTAATTGGCCTTCCTCTTGGATCATATCTAACAACAAATGACCAATCCTTTCACTTGGAACATTTGAGTAAAAGACCTCTTCACATTGGCCTGGAAAAACATAGTGATCATGTCCTCTTTCAAACACCATTGTTTTAATCATTGGAAATCCGTTGGCATGTTGAATAACAGTTCTTTCCTCATCGAGTTCATGCATTCGTAACCTATACCATTTGAAATAGAACAAAACTAATTTGAAGGAATTAAAGTCACACTCAAGTATATCATTTAAATACCCATAGTATCTATTTTCATATTCTCGAGGATGTATGTCACTCCTAGAGGAAACATTAGTGACTTGGAATACTGCAGTTATCCCACTATCAGAAGTTTTATTGGTTTCATCGAATTGTTTGATGTGAAATTTATGACCATTGCACCACATAGCCTTGTGGTGTTTCAATTGCAATATGTCAGATATGTAAAAGATGCATTGTCAATTAATAAATTAACATATATTTATATAACTTCAAAAGTATCTGAAAAATACAGTACACATGTAGTCACATTAATATAATATAAAATAACTGAATAAAATGGGTGAATTTGCTTACCTGTCCATCTTTCAAACTATATGCTAAATCAATTTCCCTCTACGTAACATTGGCATCTCCGTTACAATGAGCTTCTCTAACCAATTGATATAGTCGTTGCCATGATAACCTACCTCCATTATGTTGTTTACATGTTTCAATCCATACATTTATCCAGTCAAGATTATTTGCAATGTATAAATGCAGTGCATCCCACTCTTGAGCAACTAAATCAAAAAATCATAATTCACCAATATTAAATATTAATTATAATGTACAATATGCAGGTAATTATAAATAGTAATAATTTATGAAATAAGTTATATTAATATATTAATGAGTATGATCATATATACAAAAAATGAAACTTTATATGTATTATTAATATATTACCTCTCATTTTTTTCATTCTACCTTGCCCCAATAGATGCTCCTGATCTTCAAATTTTTTGATGGAGTTCACATCCCAAATGCGATCCACTGCATGCATAGTTGGCACTACTAATTTAGGAAGATACTGACTAATATACACCATGAATTGATATACCATATATCCCTCCACCATAGAACCCTCAGGATGTGCTCTTTGTCTAACCAATGCCTTCAATGATTTCAAGTGCCTCTCCACCATCCACATTGACCTTGTGTGAACCGGTCCACAAATTGCAATCTCCTCTACTTGGTGTATGAGGTAGTGTTCTTGTGCATTGAAAAATGTTGGAGGTATATACTTTTTCATTTCACACATTAGACGAGGAATTTCTCTCTTCCAATACTTTATATCATATTCATGGATTTGTTTCAATGACAACCATCTACATGAGATCATGACACAAGAAAATAACATGTTTCAACATAACATAATATAATATATTACATTACAAGTAAAACACATGTCATTAAGTACAACAATAATTTGAAAGAACATTTTGCATATAAATCACAACTACTTACCTCATATATTTTCCAAGATCATATATAACTTGTTTGGCGTTGTTGTCAAAGTCGTTTGGGAGAGATAGCAGTAGAACATATTGTAACAAAAAGAATGAACCGTTATTTGTTTCGACCAAAGTAGACAAGAAAAGACAAAAATAAATAAAAGATGTATAAGGCCAATATATATAAATATGTATACCAAAATTATTACCTTAATGAAGGTATACCAATCATGTGTTTTTACCCCACCAAATTCACCTTTCTTCGTTAAGATATTATTTATGTTTGAACCAAAACCCGTGGGAAATTTAATTCTTTGAATGACCTCTTTTACATCATTGTTTTGTTGCTCTGTTAATAACCATGGAAGGTTATTTCGGTCTAGTACTCCATCTGCTCTATTTGAATATCGGATCACACTTCGCATTGCATGATTGGCTTCTTGAATGTCAGTACAAATTTTGGCATTTTTTTCTTTGTCCCTCCTACCATCTATGATTCACCATAAAGTTTCAGTCACATTCTTCCCAATATGCATTGTATCAAACAAATGAGTTATTTTTAGCTCCTCATAGTAGGGAAACCTCATTAATTGAGCGGGATAACATTTCATTCCTCATGGAAGCCCATTATTAATACCTTCATGAAGCATAAAAGAAATCACAAAAATAATTATCAAATACAGTTTTACAGGAAAACCCCCCTACGGACAAGTGGATTTCCACTTCAATACTAGACCCCTAAGACTAAGGTAGAAAGGTGCTAACATTGGTCACTGACATTCCTTCTAATGAAGCTAAAATAGTTAAGGAAGAAATAGAAAAAGGATAAGGGTGGATGAAATGAAGGTTCAAATATGAGACCTAACAAAAGACTCGACTCGACATCTATGAGATCTGGCGAAAGACTCGACCTGACAGGAGAGGTGACTTTTTCATGTTTAATGATCTTGTCACAGGAAAAGAACTATGCTCCAGGATCTGGGTTGAATCCCCAGATTTATGTTTCATTTTGTAACGAGCTTGTTACCGAGAGGAAAAACTATGCTCATAACTTATGTTTCATTTTTTAACGAGCTTGCCATAGAGAAGAGAAACTATGCTTAAGGCCTCTGTTTCAATTTTTAACGAGCTTGCCACAGAGAAGTGAAACTATGCTCGTGACTTCTGTTTCATTTTTTAACAATCTTGCCACAGAGAAGAGAAAATATGCTTGTAAACTATTCTTGATCATGGCTTCCAAGAGGATAACGTCTGGAAGGACACCATGTCAAGGGACAAAACTCAGTCATGGCTTCCAAGAGATATTCACTGGATGGAAGAAGAATGGTATGGAAGGAACACATGTCAAGAGTCACGACAGGGGTAAGGAGATCAGGCTCCAATAGCCCTACCGAAGAGATCACCATGTCAACTACCGGATCCAAGTCATATGAAGTTGAAGTCATGGGAGATAACGCCACATAATTGACCTGTGGCAGGGGTGATACCGATTACATATAAGAAACATTGAGGGAGGTCATTGGGTTGATGGTCAAGTCAGGGCCAACAAATGAAAGTTGATCAATAGTCACCATTCTTCCATCATGCGGGAAATATATCACACGAAAAAGAATGGATACTATAGCTTTCATGGCATAGACATAATCTTGCCCAAGGAGTAAATCAAAATACAAGGGGTCCTGGACTACCATAACATCAATAAAGATAGTTTTCCCTCCCAAAGTTATGGGAAACTGGGGAAGGATCCCTAAAGGGTGACTAGTTCTTCTGTTAAAAGCGAACAGAGTCTGGGTAACCAGCACAAGCCGAGGATAACCCAAAGCTTGCCAAGCAATAGAGGACAAAATACTAACGAATGAACCTTCATCTATCAGCGCATGAGGAACATCCCGACCACAAACCTGTACTGTAATCTTGAAAGGAATGTGAGAGGGAAGACGACGTCCAGTTTGCACACCACAATAAAAAATGATGGCCTCATTACTTGGAGGGGGTTTCGCAAGAGAAGGAGGAATGCCCCCCAGTATGGTAGATTATGTATCAATGAAAAAAATGTGGGCATAATCGGGTTTACTCTCTAGCGAGAGAGTAGGATCGACTAATAATGACATCAAATTGACCACTTGGGTTTCATTCTCCAAGGGGAGAATGGGTTCGACAGGTGGAAACAAATCGACTACTTGGATTGTACTCTCTAACGGGAGAGCGAGATTGACCAAAGATGGGATCGGATCAACCACTTTGTCAACTGGTTCAATTAAGTATGTGACCATATTGACGACATGATCAACCAGACTAACCGATGAAGGGACTGGAGAAACCACTTTGGCACTCGTCAAAGGACGTATGGGATTGACCGCATTGTCACTCTTTAGATGAAGGGTGGGACTGACCAATGATGGGACTGAATCAGTCACTTAGGTTTCATTCTCCAAGGGGACAATGGGATCGAAAGGAGGAAAAAGATCGATCGCTTGGGTTACACTCTCTAATGGGAGAGAGGGATAGACCGAAGATGGGATCAAATCATCCACTTTGTCAACTGGTTCAACTAAGGATGTGACCAGATTGATGACATGATCAACCAGACTGACCGATGAAGGGACTGGAGCAACCACTTTGGAACTCGTCAAAGGAGGAGTGGGATTGATAGTGTTGGAACTCTTCAGATAAAGGGTGGGATTCTTCTTCTTCTTCTCTTTATGTTTTTTTCTTTTTCTTATCAACCTGGCTATTTGCTTTAGATATTTCACTAGGCAAAGAAGGATAAATGGAAGGAGACCTGATGAGCAAAGAAGGAGAAAGTTCGACACAAGGTTGATGTGTGGGTGGTGTGCTTACATCTGAAGCACCCGCATTCGATATCACCGGAGTGGAAAACAACCATACCAGTAACCCAATTGTGAGACCTCGAAGGCTCAAATTATTGATGTAAGGAGGAGCAACGTTTCTGTAAGAAGGAAAAACAAAGGGTTCCCATGGCAAAGGGGTTCCTTCATTGGTCATTTCGGGAACTGACGCCATAAAAATAAATATCCAACCTAGATTCTGCTAGGGAGAACAAATAGCACAGGCTAAAAATCTAGTAAGCAAGAAAGCAAACAAAACCTTCTCACAATGAGCACACTAATTGGTGATGAAATCCAACATCGTGGGAAAAAAGTAAGAAGGGGCTGAGATAGAGCAGGTGGAAAAGTTACATTGACGACCTGCTTAACAGACTTACACCCTAGTGCAAGCTCCCACACATAATATTGGGTATACCCTCTAAGAAGCTCGAGTGAGTTTGGCTAATGTCGATTCCAGGTATCGTGAAGACTTGCCTCTCCACAGTCACCTTGTGTAAAGACTTTAAAGAGATAGGCCACTAAGGTTACCAACTACAACAGTGATGCCTGGGGAAACAATCGACAGTTTGATCCACGCGCAAGGGAAGGGTATCTGGCCCAAAATCAACTTGAAAGGATTCCACTCATCATCGTGGGTATACCTTCAAGCGACCCCCATAATACGCGTAATCTCCACACTAGGACCAACAAAGCATGGTGAGTAACTTTGTCGATCTTAATGTGACCTCAAGCTTGACCCTTGTGTGAGAAGGGCTTCCCAGGACAGAATGTAGCAATTGTATTTCACCGCTCCCTAACACAAGATTCTATGTTTGTTTGCAGCTTTGGAAGGTTATCTTTCACACCTATTCCAAAGCCCTACAACTAATATGATGTAGGTTTGCTACCAGAAAATATTAAAATGTCTAATCAATTTTTAGTTTAGCACTTTATTTTTAAGGCTGTTGTTACTCAAAAGGAAAGTGGCCTGGACAATATGGTGTTTTGACCAACTCGAAAGTTATGTAAAGATATGAATATGAAATCTTTTCATTTGGATGAAATCTATGCTACGAGAAGGAGAAAACATTCATCATTACAGATGCACAATGTCCCAAAAAGCCAAAAACCATGCAATTTCGCTACTTCAAATGCAAGCTAGTTTCACTCCCCAAAAGAAAAAATGCATTTATCTTCTTTGTTTGTTTATGACATATACAAAAAGTAAATACAAAACCTTCAATTATACACTACTTTCAATCAGGAGAAAGAGTCCAATGCAGATGCAAAAGACACGAAGCAAAAGGGCTACAAACAAAGCATGCACTCAAGGCAGTGAGGTATGAAAGAAAACAAGTAGAAACTTGTTCTAACAAGAAATAACACCATCAAGGATTCTAAAACCAATCAAGCATTTAAGGAATACAGTAAAATGCAGAGAAGAATCCAAGAAATGATAGGGAAAAAGAGAAATCACTCAAAACTGTCATGTCAAAAAAGTAGCTAGAAAAGACAATTTCACATTTCTGAAAAAGGTTTCAAGCTCCAATCAAGACAATATGGAGTGATAAGAATCAAAAACCAATCCAAACAACTTCACAAACCAACCATAGACTCTAGGTAAAGATTTCTGCAAAAAAGGCTGCAAAATACAGAGAAGAAAAAGGCAAAAACTCTCAAAAAAGAGACTAGCACTCCCCCAGAAGGATGCATAGAGTTTTTCAATGCTTCCTAAGGCACTGTAGGGTGGCTCTGGCGCTCTGGTATGTTCTACAGGGGGGCGTTGAGCCACCTAGAAATTCAAAAAATAGTAAAAAAAAAGAAGAAAAACTCACCCAGAATGCACAAAAATTGGTGAAATTGCTAGTGAAGGTAGGAGAAGGAAAATGGATGATGAAAAAACAGTAAAAGTGATCTGAAAGGTGGTAAAATGGAAGGGACAAACCGAGGAAAGACAATTAATATTCCTTCCCTAGTGGAGTCACCAATTTTGGTTACAGGAAAATATCCCTGCAGACAAGTGGATTTCCTCTTGGATACTAGACCCCTAAGACCAAGACAGAAAGGTGCTAACGTTGGTCACTGACATTCCTTCTATTGAAGCTAAAATAGTTAAGGAAGAAAGAGAAAAGATTATAAATACCTTTTCACTGAAGTTTTTCCTTACTCGATCCAGGCTGATCTTGATCTCCAAGTTCTTCAAAAAGTTCTGCAATCGAAGAAACAAGAAAAAAAAAACATACTTCCTATTACTATTATGTTTAGCTCTGAAATAGATCTATCAAAAAGAACAAATTCATGAAACATACATGAATTTGAAGGAAACATGCCAAGCACACACACACACACACACACACACACACACACACATATATATATATTAATGAAAACAAAGCAAAGTGCTTACAACCATAGATGTAGATGCAACAGCTTCACCAAGCTCTCTTTGTCCAAACCCTTTGCTCAAATGATCCAGCAATATAATGCCTATGCTTCATTGATAATTCTCCTTTATGATATCATAAGTTTGATGTCTCTAAACTGCCATATTATACCATTTCTCATGAGATCATAAGTTAGGTATCTCTCTCAATCTCCATATGCTTTTACCATGAGAAGGCCTCCTTATATAAGCTTGGAGAGACCCAACCACCTTAGAGATTCTTGGGATAGGTTGAGGATCTTTCTCCTTCAGTTGTGGATCCTCCCTAAGATCCAACCTTGACCTCAGGTTCAAATCCAACTAATTTCCAAGATGAAGGGGATTTTTCCCTGATTTTCCTCAACAACCCAAAATTTGCTCAAATAGGCCAGTGCTCCCCCAAAAGGGTGAACAGAGCATTGCAACGCTCCCCCAAAGGAGGGTATAGAGCACTAGCACTCCCATACAGTGGGAAGGGGAGCGTTGCCCAAAATTCCTTCAAAAAATCCCAACGCTCCCCCAGAATGGTGTCCTGAGTGTTGCAACGCTCCCCCAAAGAGGGGTAGGGATCGTTGGCACTCCCTGACAATGGGTAGGGGAGAGTTGCCCTTCAAAAAACATTTTTAAGTGGTCTTTTCCCTGGTAAATTTTTCATGTGATTTCTCCTTCTTAAACCAATCTTTGAAGGTGTCTTAAGTGTCCTTATGATTTCGTTAGAGACACGACATAGGCAAGATGACATTATGATGTTTGTGACACTTGCGACCAAAAATGCGACACTTGTGACACTAGTAATGATGACAATGGATCATCATTGAAGTGAGTAATTTTGATGTGTAACAGATTCCCCCCAAAGTGTGAAGTCAGAAGATGGAAAATGATGACTAAAGTACTTTGTATACTTTTTCGAGCAAGGGTATGGATGCGGAGAACCTGGTAGAAGTTGCACACAACCATCAAACATATATTATGACATGTTTCAAACCCAAGATAGGCATACCTATGCTTGGGTGATAAATACTTGCAAGGTATGGCTGCCATAAGAAGGTATTGAAACAGGAAATTTGTGATGGCTGACTCTTGAGGCAAATACTTCCCTTGAACACTGAGGCACAACAACAGAAACATGACATGGACTAAAACACAATGATGCAATGGATACAGTGATTTTCGTCGAGTGACCCAAAGGAGTAAGAAAACTTAGAGGATTGGTTCAGTGCAGAGGTTCAACGGATTTAAAATGCGTGCAAAGACAAAGTGTCGTGTTCAAGGGTGACCGTAAGAGTTACTTGTAATGTTTTCAAAAACTGCTTGGCTTGCTTATTTCAATTTTTTCCCCCATCCAGATAGACGAGGACCTCTTTTTGATTTAATGAGCTCAAGGAGGGTGGCACATGCTCGATATAACTCACCTTTGGTAAGTCCCTCTTCCTTTATTTAACGAACTGGAAAAAGTAAGAGTTCGGTCCCATATGGGCCCTTCAATGTATGATTGTTTAATGAGTCCAGAGAAGGTAAAATCAATGGTTTTTTATATTTAGAGAGTCTGAAAATGACTTAAAGATGACTCCAGTGTTGTCCTTTTTCGTAATATTAGCCTTGTGAGGCCGAAAAAGAGATAAATTATCACTCGAAAGATGTCCTTTCAAACCTTTTAACGAGTGGGAAAGGAAGCAAGATCACTCGAAAATCTTTTCATGTTTAGAGAGTCTGAAAAGAACTTAAAGACGACTCCAGGGGGTTCCTTTTTCGTGTATCCATGCGAGTCCAAAAAAGAGATAAAAGTTTACTTGGTGCGTTCTTATGTTTTTCCAAGCGTGAGAACGAACTAAGACTATGCTCATTACTCTGCCCCCAGCTTGAAAACTAGTGGCTTAACTCCAAAATGATCATCAAAGGCTGGAGACATGCCCCCCAAGCTTCAATTCATTCATTGATTTTGAGGTTGTAACCAATTTATGTACTAGATGGAGAAAAAGGATAAGGGTGGGTGAAATGAAGGTTCAAATATGAGACCTAACGAAAGACTTGACTCGACATCTATGAGATCTGGCGAAAGACTCAACCTGACAGGAGAGGTGACTATTTCATGTTTAATGAGCTTGTCACGGGAAAAGAACTATGTTCCAGGCTCTGGGTTGAATCCCCAGACTTTTGTTTCATTTTTTAATGAGCTTGTTACAGAGAGGAAAAACTATGCTCATATCTTTTGTTTCATTTTTTAACGAGCTTGCCACATAGAAGAGAAACTATGCTCAAGGTATCTGTTTCATTTTTTACTGAGCTTGCCACAGAGAAGCGAAACTATGCTCGTGACTTCTGTTTCATTTTTCAACGAGCTTGCAACAGAGAAGAGAAACGATGCTCATAAACTCTTCTTGATCATGGCTTTCAAGGGGATAATGCTCTGGAAGGACACCATGTCAAGGGACAAAACTCAATCATGGCTTCCAAGAGATCTTCACTGGAGGGAAGAAGAATGCTCCAGAAGGAACACATGCCGAGGGCCGCAACACGGGTAAGGAGATTAGGCTCTAATAGCCCTACCGAAGAGATCACCATGTCAACTACTGGATCCAAGTAATCTGAAGTTGAATTCATGGGAGATAACGCCACATAATTGACCTGTGGTAGGGGTGATACCGACTGCATATAAGAACCGTTGAGGGAGGTCATTGGCTTGATGGTCAAGTCAGGGCCAACAAACAAAAGTTGATAAATAGTCACCATTCTTCCATCGTGCGAGAAATATATCACACGAAAAAGAGTGGATACAATAACTTTCATGGCATATACATAATCTCGCCCAAGGAGTAAATCGAAATCCAAGGGGTCCTGGACTACCATAACATCAATAAAGACAGTTTTCCCTCCCAAAGTTATGGGAAACTGGGGAAGGATCCCTAAAGGGTGACTGGTTCTTTTGTTGAAAGCGAACAGAGTTTGGGCAACTGACACAAGCTGAGGATAACCCAAATCTTGCCAAGCAATAGAGGACAAAATACTAACAGATGAACCTTCATCTATCAGCGCATGAGGAACTTCCCAACCACAAACTTGTACTATAATCTTGAAAGGAATGTGAGAGAGAAGATGATGTCCAGTTAGCACACCCCAATAAAAAATGATGGCCTCATTACTTGGAGAGGGTTCCGTGGGAGAAGGAGGAATGCCCCCCAACACGGTGGATTTTGTATCAACGAGAGAAACGTGGGCAAAATCGGGTTTACTCTCTAGCGAGAGAGTAGGATTGATTGATAATGACATCAAATCGACCACTTGGGTTTCATTCTCCAAGGGGAGAATTGGGTCGACAGGTGGAAATGGATCGACTGCTTGGGTTGCACTCTCTAACGAGAGAGCGAGATCGACCGGAGATGGGATTGGATCAACCACTTTGTCATCTGGTTCAACTAAGGATGTGACCATATTGACGACATGATCAACTGGACTAACCGATGAAGGGACCGAAGAAACCACTTTGGCACTCGTAAGAGGAGGAGTGGGATTGACCGTGTTGTCACTCTTTAGATGGAGGGTGGGAATGACCAATGACGTGACTGAATCAATCAGTTGGGGTTCATTCTCCAAGGGGATAATGGGGTCGACAGGTGGAGAAGGATCAACTGCTTGGGTTGCACTCTCTAACGGGAGAGAGGGATCGACCGAAGATGGGATCAGATCACCCACTTTGTCAACTGGTTCAACTAAGGACGTGACCATATTGACAACATGATCAACTGGATTGACCGATGAAGGGACCGAAGCAACCACTTTGGCACTCATCAGAGGAGGAGTGGGATTGATCGTGTTGGCACTCTTCAGATAAAGGGTGGTACTGACCAATGAAGGGACCATAGCAACCACTTTAGTTTCACTTTTCAGATGAAAAGTGGGGCTGATCGATGACAGAACTAGATCAATTACTTTGGTTAGTGGTTCAAATGAGGATGAAACTAGACTGACCACCTGATCAATCGGACTGAACGAGGATGGAACCAAATTGACCATTTCATGAACTAACAATGGGTTGGGGGAAATCTTATGATAACTAGTTAGAAGTTGAAGCTTTTCCAAAAGAGAAGAAGCCTTGTCCATACAAGAACAAAGGTGAGAATAATGATCACCTTCGCATAACATACAAGGAAATTTGGCAGTTGTCTTCTTCTTACCAACCTTAACATCATTAGTTGACGGGACATCACCAACATGTCTAGCAGAGGCTGATGACGTGGAGGACCATATTTCTAAGACCTTGGGAAGACCAGGAAAATCCCTTACAAAGTGGTCACCCTTACAAAGACTACAAGGGAATTTGGGTTTCAAATTCTTCATTTTAGTCTTATTAACCTCACCAACACTCCCAATATGATTAATAATATCTGGTTGCTTGGATACAACATCTGATGTAGTTGGAGGCTTGGTCCCTTTCTGATTCTTCTTCTTCTTCTCTTTTTGTTTCTTCTTCTTCTTATCAACCTGGCTATTTTCTTTAGAGATTTCACTAGACGAAGAAGGATAAATGGAAGGAGACCTAATGGGCGAAGAAGGAGAAAGGTCGACATGAGGTTGATGTGTGGGTGGTGTGCTTACATCTGAAGCACCTGCATTCGAGATCACCGAAGTGGAAAACAACCATACCGGTAACCCAATTGTGAGACTTGGAAGGCTCAAAGTAGCAATGTAAAAAGGACCAACGTTTCCGTAAGAAGGAAAAACAAAGGGTTCCCCTGACAAAGGGGTTCCTTCATTGGTCATTCTGGGAACTGACGCCATAAAATTAAAGATCCAACCTAGATTCTGCTAGGGAGAACAAACAACACACGTTAAAAATCTAGTAAGCAAGCAAGCAAACAAAACCTTCTCACAATGAGCACACTAGTTGGTGATGAAATCCAACATCGCGGGAATAAAGTAAGAAGGGGCTAAGATAGAGCGGGTGGAAAAGTTACGTTGACAACCTGCTTAACAGACTTACACCCTGGTGCAAGCTCCCACACATAATCGTGGGTATACCCTCCAAGGAGCCCGAGTGAGTTTGGCCAACGTCGATTCCAGGTACCGTGAAGACTTTCCCCTCCACACTCACCTTGTGTAAAGACATTAAAGAGATAGGCCACTAAGGTTACCAACTACAACAGTGATGCCTAGGGAAATAGTCGACAGTCTGATCCACACACAAGGGAAGGGTATCTGGCCCAAAATCAACTTGAAAGGATTCCACTCATCATCGTGGGTATACCTTCAAGCGACCCCCATAATACACGCAATCTCTACACCAAGACCAACAAAGGAGGGTGAGTAACTCTACCAGTCTTAATGCGACCTCAGGTTTGACCCTTGTGTGAGAAGGGCTTCCCAGAACAAAGTGTAGCAATTGGATTTCACCGCTCCTTAACACAAGATTCTATGTTTGTTTGTAGCTTTGGAAATTTATCTTTCACACCTATTCCAAATCCCTACAACTAATCTGATGTAGGTTTGCTACCAAAAAATATAAAAATGTCTAATCAATTTTTAGTTTAGCGCTTTATTTTTAAGGTTGTTGTTACTCAAAAGGAAAGTGGCGTGGACAATATGGTGTTTTGACCGACTCAAAAGTTATGAAAAGAGATGAAGATGCAATCTTTTCATTTCGATGAGCGCTATGCTACGAGAAGGAGAAAACATTCATCATTACAGATGCACAATGTCCCAAAAAGCCAAAAACCATGCAATTTCGCTACTTCAAATGCAAGATAGTTTCACTACCCAAAAGAAAAAATGCATTTATCTTCTTTGTTTGATTATGATATATACAAAAATTAAATACAAAACCTTCAATGCTCCACTACTTTCAATCAGGAGAAAGAATTCTATGCAAATGCAAAAGACACGAAGAAAAAGGGCTACAAACAAAGCATGCACTCAAGGCAGTGAGGTATGAAATAAAACAAGTAGAAACTTGTTCTAACAAGAAAGAACACCATCAAGGATTCTAAAACCAATCAAGCATTCAAGGAATACAATAAAATGCAGCGAAGAATCCAAGAAATGATAGGGAAAAAGAGAAATCACTCAAAACTGTCATGTCAAAAAAGCAGCTAGAAAAGGCAATTTCACATTTCTAAAAAAGGTTTCAAGCTCCAATCAAGAAAATAGGGAGTGATAAGCATCAAAAACCATCAAAAACCAATCCAAACAACTTCACAAACCAACCACGGACGCTGGGTAAAGATTTCTGCAAAAAAGGTTGCAAAAGACTAAGCAGAAAAAGGCAAAAACTCTCAAAAAAGAGACTAGCGCTCCCCCAGGAGGGTGCACAGAGTGTTGCAATGCTCCCTAAGACACTTTAGGGTGGCGCT